>CM053027.1:384999302-385149302 GCA_028564925.1 Lithobates sylvaticus | reverse complement strand
CCTTTAAGACCCCTTTCACACTGAGGCCGCGTTGGCTAGCGAAGCTTTGGCGTTATTTAAGTGCCGCTTTTCGGCCGCTAGCAGGGTGCTTAAAGAAGGGGTTAAATACTCCCGTGTTGCGGCGCTTCCGAATCTCTTTTCAATCGCTTTGGAAGCGCTGCTTATTCATTTCAATGGGCTGGGCATTTTGGGAGCGCTAAATACAGTGCTCTCAAACCGCTACAAAGATGCTGGATTGCAGGACTTTTCCTAACGTCCTGCAAGCGCACCGCCCCAGTGTGAAAAGACACACTGAACTGAATGGGAGGCGGTTTTCAGGCGCTATTTAGAGACTATTTCTAGCGCTAAAATGCCTGAAAACCGCCCAGTATGAAAGGGGGTCTTAACTGTTTTACTGCACAAGCCTTTTTTTTTTTTTATTTTTTTTTTTTTTTGCAAACATTAAAATGCTCATTTTATGACTGAAAATTACTTAAAGTATATGTAAACGATCACCTTGTAAAACAACCCATTCAGTATAAAATAGAAACGAAAGGCAAAACATTTGTGTATAGATATTTAAAAAAAATTACAAATCCCTCTTTCCTTTTTTTTATTTTATTTTTTTTATAATTTTTTTATTTATTTTACAAGTGGTCACATTCCCTCTGTTCTCAGCTGCATAAGAGCTGGGGAGAGGCGAAACAGCAGCACACTGAGCTTCCCAATGAATGGGTGGGGGGGGGGCGCGCATTTCAGAACAGGGTTTTTTTCACAAAGGAAGCAATACATAGGGATCAGGATACTTTTTCATACAAATATATGGTACAACAGGAATATGAAGTGTTGGATTTATATACTGTATTCTTTAACCCCCCCCAAACATATATTTTCTAAAAGCAGAGTAGCTGGAAAATAAATTTGTGCTAGTTGCAATTATGCCACGCAATATCTTCACAAATACCCACTTCACTTTTAGAAAGGCTGCCTGATGGAGACACATACAGTAATAAAAACATGACAGAGGTTCTAGGATTGCTTGAATATTGTGTTTTTTTTTATTGTTATCGGCGACTCCAAGTACCGATACTTTGCTATGTGACTTGCGTCCATACAAAATGAATGGGCTTAAATCACACAAAATAATCATCGCATATAATCGCATGTGATTTGAATAGGAATGCAGATAAAGGGGAAAGGTCTACTTTAAAGTGGTTGTATAGTCTTTTTTTTTACTTTTACCTACAGGTAAGCCTATAATAAGGCTTACCTGTAGGTAAAATGAATATCTCCTAAACCTGTACGGTTTAGGAGATATTTACGTTTAATGCAGCCGCTGACGTCATGCGGCGCATGCACTTTTAAGACCTGGCTGAAGGTCGGGCAGAACTGCAAGGCCTTTCTGGGAAAAAGACTCGTGCGCGTGCCGTATCGCGGATTTGGCCATTCACAGCGCCGGAGCCGCGATACCGGAAGACACACCGAGGGAACATGTCAGCTCCCTTGGCGTGAATCAGGCGAGATACCGGTGCCTCGTTCTAAGGTGAGTATTTCATAATGAGCTAGTATGCGCTGCATCCTAGCTCATTATGCCTTTGCCTTGCAGTTTTTTTTGTTTTAAAAAGTGCGAGTTTACTCCGGCTTTAAGTAGGAAGCTCATGTCTCATGGTTATGCCCAGAAAAATACTTTTTTCTTGAAGAAGCTTGGTGGACATTGTTTTAAAGGAGAAGTATAGCCAAAGCTTCTTTTGACTGTACCTCTCCTGTGGATCACAAGACTGCAGTTCGTTCTGCACTCCTGTGACCTGATGTCACAGAGCCATCCAGGCTTGGGAAAGATCCCGACCATAGGATCAGGATCCACCCAGATCCCTGGATCGGCGTCTAGCTCAGCATCTCAGCAATCCGCCGAGAGCCTGACCCAGATCACTGGACCAGCATCTGGTTTAGCCTCTCAGCAATCCACCGAGAGCCTGACCCAGATCACTGGACCAGCATCTGGTTTAGCCTCTCAGCAATCCGCCGAGAGCCTGACCCAGATCCCTGGACCGGCATCTGGCTCAGCCTCTCAGCAATCCACGAGAGCCTCACCCAGATCCCTGAACCAGCATCTGGTTCAGCCTCTCAGCAATCCGCTGAGAGCCTGAACACCAGCCCAGGCGCTCCTGCCCCCTCCACAGCCCCGCAGTCCAGTGAGCACAGAAGGGGAAGAGCAGAGAGCTGGAGACTGACGGTCCTGCCTCTTTACTCAGAGCAGAGGGGGAGAACTGAGAGGTCAGTGGTGTTAGATCGCTTGGTTCTCCGTGCCGATTCGGCAGGGGACAGATGTATTTGATCAATGCTGCATCCACCTAGGTGAGTATAAAAGTTTTTTTTTTTGTTTTTTTTTTTGGAAAGCCATACTTCTCTTTTAAATCAAAGAAGGTTGAGCACTACTCTAAAAAGGGCACACAACTTTGGAGAAAGAAAAAATATCTTAAAGGGTTATGTAAGATTTTTTATATCTGTGTAAACACTTATTGAATCCTGTGTAACACGCAGGGCCGGGACAAGGGTGGGCAGGAGGGGCGGCTGCCCCTGGCGCAATGGTATATTGCAGGGGTAGGGGGCACCCTGAGCCTAACCCTAAGGGAAAGGGGGGCACAGTTTGGCATATTTGCCCTGGGCACTGGATGACCTTGTCCCGGCACTGGTAACACGTACAGTGATAGTCCGCCAGCTCCTGTTCTTTTGGTGGTTCTGGTTGGAGACCAGACCTCCAAACCTTTTTTCCATATAATTACGGATGATGGTACGGTGTTTATGATATTATGCTTTGCTTTACCCAGAGAGGTCCCACATCCTTTTCATATCTTAAAGGGTTAGTTTAGTCCATTTATTGTTTAAACTAACGCTAAACCTGCTCTGACACATTCTAAACCTAAGCTATCTAACTCTGTAAAGCAAAAATCGCTATGCTTACCTATTCTGCAGCCTGGTCTGGTCCCAGCATCAGCTGCCAGTGGCGGCTTCAGTGTGTAGGCGGGTGCAGAGCAGGCAAATGGAAGCCCCATAGTAAGTCTACGGTTGAGGTCACTTCCCATTCTTTTTCCTCTCCTGGACACAGCATCCGCTGCTGGAGACTGATCGGGTGCAGAATAGGTAAGTACAGCGATTTTTTTTTTTTTATTTTTATTTACAGGCTTAGATTAGGCTTAGAATGTGGCAGAGAGCATGTTTAGCGTTGGTTAGCTTTTGCCTGGACTTACACTTAAATTTAAACAGAGGCTTTAAAATCTGAAACTAATATTTTATTAACAGCACAATTGCAGTTTGTACTAATAAATGCCCTTTGATATGGAATGATACAGTAAAGAGTAGAGCACAGGCAGGATTTATTGGAAGCATGGTTTGTGTGTGTGATATTATGAGAAGAAGAGCCTTCTGTACAGAATTGAAGGGCACAAAAAGAGACAAAGCAGATGTATCACTTACTGCTTATTCATGGAAGGTAGTGTGTGTGGTCTGGAGGTCACAAATACAGCTCAGACATTTATATGGTTGGAGGTATTTTTTCCCTTTGCATGCCATAGGTATGACATGCATGTAAAAATGACCTTGCTGTATGGCTATTTTAAAATGTGATCTTTCAGAGCACATGTACTGCTCCATAGTAAAAATAAGGCTTGCATTTTGTGTTAATGTGCAGATGACCCCTTTACTTTCACCTCCTGCCTATATGTCAACTGCCTAATCTATGAATATAATTTCTCAGGATCTGAGAAAGGGCTCTGTTCATTTTTGTCACCCAGGACAGTAGGAGATGATTGAGGCACTTCTATGTACCGTTTTGTTTTTTTTTTTGGTTGGGTTCACATTGAAAACTGTACATTAGAAGAAATAGTACCTTTTGGAAAAATATTGCAAACATATGACAGCAGCATATTTTTATCTTATTATTTTTTTTTCCCCCAGGACCTCTTTGGTGTGAGTATGATTGTGCCATTACTGAATCATCATATGAAATCACTTGGGGCCAGTCCAACGACAGCTGGTATAATAGGTAACACTTTCATAAATCTTTGTCCCAATAAGATATGTAATGCAATGTGTACATTAAGCAGAAAATAGATATTAAGTAAGCCGCTATAGTTTACTGTGTCTGCAGGTGTATGAAGACGCTGTTGGCTATTTATTTCAGTTATTTATATAGTGCCAGCAATTTAGGCATCACTTAAATAAATTGTACATTCACATCTGTCCCTTGCTCTCATATGAACATCTGAGGATTTGTGTGCCCCTACTTGGGTAAGAGTGAATATTCACCAAGAGATACCTACAGTCACTATCCCGGAAAGGTACACAGCATGGTATGACCTTTCTGGTAATGCAGGGTCCTAGCCGTGAGGTGAAGGGCCAGTCTGCATGGGTGGCGGAGACACAAAGCACATTTTATTATTATTCCGTACAACCACATTGTTACAGTAGTGGTTGGATTATTCATTGGACTTTTTTTGATATTGTTATATATTTTTTTATTTGCACAGTGGATTGTTTTATTGTATTTATGATAATCAGTATTTAGTAGTTGAATTGCGCTGCATTAATTATCATTATTTATATTGTTACACTGAGGGGGGGGGGGGTATTTACTAAAGGCAAATCCACTTTGCACTACAAGTGCACTTGTAGTGCAAAGTGGATTTGCCTTTAGTAAATAAACCCCCTCGTGTTGTGAAATCACATATCCAGGGCCAGCTGGAAACTCCAGTGTGGTTTTGGATAACACTATTATTATTTTATGATGTTCATTTCTTTGTCAGATATATTTTCGGTTGCACTAATTGATTTTTTGGTTTATGGTATTTTTTTTTATACCACAGGTTCCTGTTATGGCATCCTGCAACTCTTCTCTAGCTCTGTTGTGGTAAGTATGTAAATGTCACAGTAGTAGGGTTATTCTTGTATACTGCAATTAACAGACACCCCCCCAAGAAAAAATAAATAAGTAAATGCATGGTCAGCAAATGTACTAACCAACTAAATGTGAGCTCCAAGCTCCCCACGGCACTCTCCTCCCTTCCAGGGCTAACACCAATTTGGAT
The DNA here is from genome assembly GCA_028564925.1 of Lithobates sylvaticus. Classification (NCBI taxonomy): domain Eukaryota; kingdom Metazoa; phylum Chordata; class Amphibia; order Anura; family Ranidae; genus Lithobates; species Lithobates sylvaticus. Next base: position 385,144,239 of record CM053027.1, on the reverse strand, counting down.
TGTGGTAGATGTGTTTTTTGGGATCTGATCTTTGCTTATGCATTGCATGCAATAGAGAGGGCTAGGGCTTGTTAAAAAAATGTACCTGTCGTGAGCTACCTCCAAGCTTCTTCAAAGAATGATAAAAAGATACTTTTTAAACATTTAAGCCTTGTATTACTCATGTATTCCTACACATATAATATTATTATTTATTATTATTATTATTATTATTAATTATTATTATATAATTAAACCTTTTGTCTGTGCCTTCTTAAAGGTGAACTTCTCTAAAAGGAGCTGGGAATTACTCAGCAACTAGCAATTATACAACAAATACTTTGTATTCCTGGTGCAGCACACACACATGTATTTTGTGCACTGTGCATAGCACACTACCTAAGCTACATAACATTTTTGTAATATTACAAATCATATTTTATAAGGTTCCATAACATAATACAGGAGGAAATGGTATCTAAGGAATCACAAAATGTTGCCAAGATCGTTTTCCTGGGCCCTAAATGGATGTCCCTAATTGTGCCTAGGTGCTCCTTATTATGGCTAAAAGGCCACATACATTCACCTTTTGTAAAATGTTACACCTGTATTTAGAGTGTAAAATGTAACAAATTCCTAAGCACCCCCTTCCTGTAATAGCATGGGGGGATCTCCCCCCCCCAGTCGGTGTCCCATTTAAACTCAGCATGGCAGGAAGACTTGTAGTTTCAGTGGACTACGAGTGCAGTAGTCTGTGCACTCATAGTCCATTGACGCTTCCTCCAGCTTTCCAACGGAAAGGCCATATGAAGGTGCAGGCAGAAAGCTGCAGGACGAGTGTGCTGGGCCTAATACTGCACCTGCCATCCCCTGATCACAGGTGCAATGCTTTGCTGGCTCCTGTAGGGGAAAAAAAAGAATACACATTTTTTTACAGCAAAAAAAATTTACTTTTATTATTATTCTTTCCTTTTTAAAGTGATCGTAAACCCTTACATACACAGTGAAAAATGACAGGAATTTTTAGCGGGCCTTTGCTAAGGATCACTGCCTGTTCAATCCCTCCATATTGCAGGTCTCCCTCCCCGCTCCATTGCCTTTCACGCCATTGCGAGGGCTTGTCTTCTCTGCTTTTTACTCCCAATTCTTGATTTTCATAATCTCAAGCGAGTGCCATTTCTTTTTCCCTTTTTTTTTTTTTTTTTTTCTGACCCTAAGGCCCCTTTCCCCCTCTTTTCTCCTTTCCTCTTTACTTGCATCTTTGTTTTGGTTCTTTTTTCCCTTTCCCATTAGTCAGAGTACAATACTCCCCTGTGAAGAGTTTCACAAGCCATTTTCTCTTCCGCCCTTTATATTATATTATATTATATTATATTATATATTATATTATATTATATGTAATGACTTGTGTCATTTTGTGGATGTTTTTCCTCCCATATGCTGGATATGTGCCTCCTGCTTATGTTGCTGGACTTTACTTCTGATCGTTCATGTTTGTGCATTCCTGATACACTTCTGCACTCTCCTGTTTTTGCAATAAAACATATTTGTATAAAAACACACTGTGGTTGGGTTTTTGAGTCACATGTCCATGTTTCACAGGTGCATGCTGGAAGTCAGGCAATCGGAAAACGCACTGGAAATGTATCAAAAATGCATATGCATTTCTAACATGTTTTTTTCAATGGAGCAGTGTGAAACAACCAAATACTCTTCTACCATGTAATCTAATGACTAATCGTATGGAGCATACAGTACATCGCTTCTGGAGATATTTGGCCATCCCATTTTTATAACAGAATTCCATCGTGGTCATATTTAATGTTGGAATGGTTTGCAGCATTTTGTCCTTTGAACGCTGCATTGCATTTGGATCAGTCAGATCATATAAAGATTTGCTCCTTTTGAGCCTTATAAGGAATTCTGTGTTTATATGACTCATGCAGATTGATTTGTAAGATACAGACTAATAATACTGCCTGGATTCAGCTTCCCCTGTGTAACTTTATTTGTGTTTAGAGAAGTTCTAATCCACCCTGGGAGTGCCGTTCTAATCTGATATAGAAGATTTGTCACACACTTAGCCTACAAAATGAATGTGTATAAATATACTCAAACAGGGAGCTGAACACTGTCCAAGATAAAGATCTACTGGCCTAGTGTGCTCCAAACACTGTTTTTCACACAATCCAATATTTACAAGAACAGGAGCGAAAGGAACTTCAGGACCTGAACTTGAGGGATGCCCAAAATGGTCATTCTTCTAGCAGGGGCGGATCCAGAGTCTTGTCTCGGGAGGGGCACTGGCAGAAATTTTTTTTTTGTGAGCAATTAATCGGGGAAATGGCTGGTGTTGGCGCTTCAATCATCCTGGCACCATGGTTGTTATGGTGTCAGGATGATTGAAGCGCATTATTTATATTATTACATTGTAATACAAAATTAAATGGTTCAACTCACCATAATGCAGAATCAGTGGGAGCCTGAGTGCGTCACTTGCCACCAGATGCGGGTTGTCACTTGCCACGTCACCTGCCACATATTGTGGATTGTCACTTGGCGGCCACCAGATGCAGATTGTCCCTTCCCACGTCACCTGCCACATGTTGCGGATTGTCACTTGCCACGTCACCTGCCACACCTTTGCGGATTGTCACTTGCCTGTTAAGGTGGTGTTTTGCTTGTCTCTTGCTTTGTCCCACCTAGAGTCAGGCAGCAGAGAGATGCTGTAATCTCTCTGCTGCCCGCGCTGCCTGCACAGTGAGTGCAGAAGTTACTGCAGGGATGCAGGGCGGTCAGAGATGATGTCATCTCTCTGCTCCCCGCCCGCCGGCTCACTGATTGGCCAGCCACCCGCTCACACACGAACCGCTCAGCTGACTACCCGCTCTCTCAGCCGCCTGCTCGTTCACACACCGAGCCACCCGGCAGCCCCGCCCGCTCGCTCTCTCGCCCACCCGCTCACACACCGAGCTGAGCGGCCCGCCCGTGGAGCCGCTCGCTCTCTCACCTCCCCAGCTGCACGCCTGCAACTAATTTCTCGATCTGCCCCTGTCTTCTAGTTCATTGTGTTACTTAAAGAGGGATTGTACCGAAAAAAAAAAAAAAATATTAAAAGCCAGCAGCTACAAATACTGCATCTGCTGACTTTTAATAAATGGACACTTACCTCTTCCAGGGTCCAGTGATGTCGGCAGCCGAAGCTGAGAAGTCGCTCGGTTCTCAGCTGCTGCCGCCGCCATTCTCGTTGATGGAATCGGGAAGTGAAGTGTTGCGGCTTCACTTCCTGGTTTCCTACTGAGCATGCGTGAGCCGCGCAGTGCAATGGGAATCGTCCGCACTGTCTCTGGGACTCGTGTGTGTCCCAGCAGACAGGGTGGCGGGACAGGAAGAGGCATAGACTCCCGTGGGAGTGTATGCCGGAAGTGGGTGCAAAACCTTGGGGTGGAACTCCGCTTTAAGGAGATATTTGTGGAAAAAATATTACATTTTTCTACTTGCAGCCCCAAACTTGCAAGGAACCTCAACCATGCTTCACTGTTGCCTGCAGACACTCATTATTGTATTGCTCTCCAGCCTTTCAGTGAGCAAACGCCAAATAAACGATGCATAAATACATGGTATTGACACATATATGTGAACGAGCCCTTAGTGAAAAACAAGTTTTTGCTAAAGTAATGTTGGAGTCACTATCTGACGAAAGAACTGTCTCACACAACCCATAGCAGTCACTGATATTCAGACTTGTAGAATGAATTTGTATCTGGTTGGTTGCTAAGGCCCCTTTCACACCGGGGAGCGTTTTTCAGGCGGGACAGCGCTAAAAATAGCGCCTGTATACCGCCTGAAAAAATCCGGCCCCATTCACTCCAGTGTGAAAGCCGGCGGGCTTTCACACTGGAGCGGTGCGCTAGCAGGACGGTCAAAAAAGTCCTGCTAGCAGCATCTTTGGAGCGGTATAGGAGCGGTGTATTCACCGCTCCTATACCGCTCCTTCCCATTGATTTGAATGGGACACCGCGGTAATACCGCGGTAATACCGCCGCAAAGCGCCACTACGGCGGCGCTCTGCGGGGGGTCTTTAACCCTTTTTCGGCTGCTCGCGGGGGGGTAAAACCGGACCGCGAGCAGCCGAATACCGCTGCTAAAACGATGGTAAGAGGTACCTGGGAAAGCATTTGTTACAAAGGTTTCTAAATACTGATTGTAAAAGAACAGCTCTTGTAAACATCCTTTTTTTATTTTATTTAATTTTTTTCTGCAGGGGAGCTGGAGTGATATTGTTGGAAGACGATATTCGCTAATTGCCTGTATTGTTATAAGTGCTCTTGGCTATGGTCTTCTTGGTGTTTCCATTAATATTTACATTTATGCCATTGCTAGGATACCTGTGGGTAAGTAGCCACCAGTACCTTTGAGTGCCTGGTTTTGTGAAAGCTTGAAGTGTGCACATTGGAGAAAGAGAATTTCTCTTTCATGTTTACCATAGATACAGTTTCTATTAGCCTGAATATCTACAAATAAAATAGAGCTAATCAGTTCAGGTAACAAATGCCAGAATGTGGAAATAGGACAACTGAATGGCTGCAGAAGGTGAAGTGATGTAAAGAAACTATATTTTGTAATTTTTCTTCTGAAATTTGTTTGACCATGGCCATCTTTTAGACTGACATTACACATTTGATCGAGTAGACATCCTTGTTCTTAAAGTGATTCTATTGCTTAAAGTAAAAGGTCACCCTAATACTAAAATCTTTAAATCTAATGGCATCCACAAGCTAAGACTAACCTATCTAGCCCTGTATAGAAGAAATCGTTATACATACTTTTTTTTGAAGCCAGTCCAGTCCCGTGCTGAGCTGTCAGCTTCTCTGTGGAGGTGGGTGCAGAGAAGGCAGTCAACAACGGAAGCCCCATAGTAACTCTATGGGGGACGTCACCTTCCATTCATTTCCCAGCCATTGTCGGCTGTGTCCTGCACAGAGTTTCCGCCGCTGTAGACCCGACCGGATCAGCTTTAGAAAAGGTGTGTATAGATTTTGGTATTGGAGTGAACTTCCACTTCAGCAAAAAAAAAAAGCGCACATGCACAGTTACCTGCAGTAACCTCAAAGACTACCTGACAGCCCCCCCCCCCCCCAACAAAGTATTAAAGCAAAATTTTGCTAAAAATACAATAAAATTGTTAGCAGACACAAGTACAACTTAACTCACAGAATTCCTTCTAAATCTAAAACTTAAAATTAAGTTAAGCTCCATGCACACTATTGGGGGGGGGGGGGAGATTAGTGAGAGACAACAATACAGAACTGTCTTTCTCAGCAGTTAAAAGCTGGCAGCCGGGGAGGGGGAGAGATCAGCTTTAAGCTGCTGGAGGAAAAGAGACACAATTGTCGTTCATCACTAATCCCCCCCCCCCCCCCCCTCACACTGTGGGCCCCCCTGTGTGCTCGGGCCCCCTGCAAGAGGACCGGTGCCCCCCCCCCCCCTCATCAGTGCCCTCGTCTGCTTCACTAGCCAATAGGAATGCACGCAAAGGTGCAGGCAAGTACCAGAAGTATGCCTGACATTCAGAAACTTCCGAGTGCACTTTATACCTGCATCAGGTTTTTACCCCGGTCAGATTCTTACACAATGCTTTCCTAGAATGTGATCTGTACAGTACCCTTTAGCATCTCTGAATATACTTATCATTCATATGTAAAGAATCTACACAAAGTAACATATGTGGATGTTTTAACAGCTTGCATTGCTATACAGAAAAATACTCCTAATTTAAGGGTAAGGTTTGTTATAGAAGAATAAAAATATAGGTTCTTCTCAATGTCATACTTTTATTTCAAGAGGCATACTTTAAAAGTGTTTTCTGAATAGATGTAAATACCTTATTTGATTTGCCACCTAGTGCATGGGGATGTTTCGAGAGTAAAAAAAAAATATTACAGTACTATACATGTCAATTGTACTTTTAGGTTAGTACAATACCATATTTGAACACCAGGTGGCAACACTGGTCAAACCTATATTAGTGCTGAGTAAATTCAATTTTTAACTTAAAAAATAATTTTTAGTTTTTTTCCTTAACACTTGATTTTCTTGTGGTAGAATGGATGAAAGCATTATTAAAAATAATGACAGATGCATAGTGAAAACATATTTTGAACAGTTTAATTTTTATTTTTGCAGGAATTTTTAAGCATTCACTTTCCATATCAAAAGCATTCCTGTCAGATCTTGCATGTGAAAAAGAGCGCCCCCATGTAATGGGGAGGTTTAATGCAGCTTCCAGTATGGGCTTTATCCTGGGTCCTGTTGTTGGTGGTTACCTAGCTGAACTGCAGGGAGGTTTTTATATGACATCCTTCATCTGCACTGTCATATTTATAATAAATGCAGGTATGTACCAATTATTTTATAAGCAATTTTTTTAATTTGCCTTCCCAGTAACTTTGTATTAAATGTTTAATTGGATTTTGTTCTGTCTAAAGGGACCCATAGATATTGGCTGCTTGGCACGCAATAACCTTTGCTTTTGACTAGTGTGAACAGATAGGCTGGAGAATATAATGTCTTCAGTGTAATGGTTGGGAAAATGCTGATGATAATAAAGTAAACTTCAAAGCAGTAATAAAGGCTAAAATAAAAAGGGTTTACAATGTTCTCTACCCCCTGCATATCACATGCTGCTTGGTTTAAATTTCAGGGTTAAGAACCTTTATCCTAATCATACAGCACAGGAAGTCATAGACCAGGGGTCTTCAAACTATGGCCCTCCAGTTGTTCAGGAACTACAATTCCCATCATGCCTAGTCATGTCTGTGAATGTCAGAGTTTTACAATGCCTCATGGGATGTGTAGTTTCCGCAACAGCTGGAGGGCCGTAGTTTGAGGATCCCTGTCATAGACCACGGATTATATGCCACTACCTTCAGGTGATTGGACTCTGGCAAAGGCTTTTTGAATGCCCCTATTGCACCATCATATAACCCCACCCACTCCGTGGGACTCCTGTTTTTTTTGTTGGTGTCCTTAGGCAATGGGCCTCTTCTTCTCTTGAAGCTTTCTAACCCATTATTTTTTTTTCATTACCTCAACTGACCATTTTATCAATATCTAACTGCCAATTGCCTCAGGACTTACTAGCATTTTCTGGATCAGTTACCCTTGATTTACACCTAGGGAACTGTACTTGGATCCTGCAGCAGCAGGGCCAGCATGTAATGTTTACTTCAGGCACTGGACCCTGCGTTTAGTGCTCACTTTTGCACATGGTGCAACAGGTGTGGTTAGCCGCAGGGTGCTATACAGGTCTAGCGTGGTGATCCATTCATATGGCATCTAGACCCTGAAGACCCCTTCAGTGGTATGCCCACCATGACAGGTTAAATTTGGTCCAGATGCATGGATAAGCAAGACAGGGTTTCCTTGTATTTATGATGGGTTCCTGTTTTTACATGCAATCCATTTACAACTCTGCTCCGAGCTACATCACCAATCTTGTCTCTAAATATCATCCAAGCTGTCCTCTCCGCTCCTCCCAAGACCACATGCTCTCTAGCTCCCTTGTCTCCTCCTAACCCTCTTGTATTGAATTGGATTGTTGCTGTATTGTCTCCCTTTATATTGTAAAGCTCTGCGCAAACTGTTGGCGCTGTAAAAATCCTGTATAAAAAAAATAATCCTGTCATCTTTTAACCGCTTCCCGACTGGCGCACAACGATATACATCGACAGAATGGCACGGACAGGCATAAGGGTGTATATATACGTCCCCTTTAAGATGCCGCCGTGCCATCGGTCGCGAGCCGCTCGCACCGGTCGGGACCCCCGTGAGGCCGGTTGCGGGTCCCGCGGACTCAATCGCCGCGGTAACACTCGCGATCGTCTCACGGGAAGGCTGAACGGGGAAACAGCATCTCCCCGTTCTGCCTAGCAACTAGTGACGCCAATCTCTGCTCCCTGTGATTGGAGCAGAGATCAGCATTCACTAGCTGACAGCCACGCCCCCCCCCACAGTAAGAAACACACCCCTAGGCACACTTAACCCCTACACTGCCACCTAGTGGTTAACCCCTTCACTGCCAGTGTCATTTATACAGGAATCAATGCATTTAAATAGCATTTATTGCTGTATAAATGACAATGGTCCCAAAAATGTGTCAAAAATGTCCGATGTGTCCGCCATAATGTTGCAGTCACAATAAAAATCGCAGATCACCGCCATTATTAATAAAAAAATAAATAAATTATTAATAAAAATGCTATAAAACTATCCCCTATCTTGTAAATGCTATAACTTCTGGCCAAACCAATCAATAATCGCTTATTGCGATTTTTTATTTTTTTTTATTTATTTTTTTTACCAAAAATATGTAGAAGAATACGTCAAAATGTTTTTTTATATATTTTTGGGGATATTTATTATAGCAAAAAATAAAAAAGAATGCGTTTTTTTCAAAATTGTCGCTCTATTTTTGTTTATAGCGCAAAAAATAAAAACCGCAGGGGCGATCAAATGCCACCAAAAGAAAGCTCTATTTGTGGGGAAAAAAGGACGTCAATTTTGTTTGGGAGCCACGTCGCACGACTGCGCAATTGTCAGTTAAAGCAACGCAGTGCCGAATCGCAAAAAGGGGCCTGGTCCCTTGGCTGCAAATTGGTTCGGTCTGAAAGTGGTTAATGGAGTATCTGTTATCAGTGTTCCGCTCCACCAGCCAACACAGCCACTCACTAGCACAGGGAAGCCAAACCTGTGTGATCATGTGACTGCCCTGAAGAAAAGCAAAAATAAGCTATATACACTGAGATATTAAATCAAAAGTATTCAGCATGTGTATAAGAAGCAAACCCTGTTTATTTGAAATAGGAAAATTATTTGCCAAGATTTTTAAGGCTGCAATCTGGCCTTCTGTTACCCCTTTCTACCAGTTTGATGTTTGTGCCTCATCTGATGCCAGTTTGGGGTCCTTCAGGTAGCTCTTCGAGCTGCAGGTAATCCTCAATTCCTGGGATTGGGCTTGTTTGCTGGGTTGTCCAACCCTCAGTTGGACTGCTTTTGAGCGTCCTGAAGGTTTTAAAGTGATTCTGATTCCAAAGGAAAAAATTAAAACATTTCTGGATCGAGATGGGGCTCAGGTAATTATAAAGGGGGGGGGGGGGCTACACCCAATTTTTTTTTTGCCTTAAAGCGGAGTTCCACACAAAAAATGGAACTTCCGCTTTAAGGGAGGTGACCCCCTGACATGCCACATTTGGCATGTCATGTTTTTGGGGGGGACCGGATCCAGCTTCCACTTCCTCCCGGCGCACGGCGGCACTGGTAGGGAGATCACCTCTCCCCCCTCCCTCTCAGCAATCATCTGGGACATCTCGGTTCAGCCCTGCCCCTGCTCTATCCTGATTGTCTAACTGACATTGACAGCAGCGGGAGCCAATGACACCAATGTCTCAGCCAATCAGGAGGGAGAGTCCCAGATGGCCGAGACACCCGTGGACAACGCTGGACAGAGATGGGACTCGGGTAAGTATTAGGGGGGCTGAGGGGGGCTGTTGCACACCGAAGGCTTTTTACTTTAGAACACCTATGCCATCCGATTCTGGCGCGGACAAAAAAAGGGACCTGCATGATTTTGGTCCAAATGTGATGCAAATTCAGCCATACAATCTGTATGGCTGAATTTGCATCGCACAGACATCGCATGCACATTGCATGAGATCTGCACAGCAGTACGGTGTGAATCACATGCGATGTCTGACATTGCACAAGTGTGAACCAGCACTCAGAGGTGTATGAATTGTACCTGGACTGTTTTTAAAGCGGAACTACACCTTCCTATCTTTTTCAGCCAAAGAAGCTGCCATTTAAGCTTTTGTTTGATATGTAACTGCCATGGTGCTGCACATGTGAGCAGTTATGACCAGCTATTTGGTGGTTTAACAGTTTGGTTGACAGCACAAGCAAATGTGACAGGGTTTCAGGAATGTAGCTGAGGGGTAAAGTGCACTTAGAATTACACTGAAAATGCACTTGGAAGTGCATTTGCTGTAGATCCGAGGGGGACATGCAAGGAAAATAAAAAACAGCATTTTAGCTTGCACATGATTGGATAATAAAATCAGCAGAGCTTCCCCATCGTTTCAGATCTACCCCTCAGATTTACAGCGACTGCCATTTCAAGTGCACTTTGCACTTGTAGTTTGCGCTTGTAGTGCAAAGTGGATTTGCCTTTTAGTAAATAACCCCCATGGTGTAGCCTTGTCTCCTTGCAAAAGGGCAATATGTCATGAATAATATATGAGGAAGTAGAGCCATAATTAATTCTCAGTGAACTGTACACATGAGACGCATGAACACTGAGAATGTCATTTGAACTTCTCCATAGGGCTTTTCATTGTTGACACACAAATGTTGTAATAACCTTTTTAGTATTGATCAGAAATGTCACCCAGATTTAAATGTGTGTATTTTTCTTATTTTCAGGTCTTGTTTGGATTATGCCACAGACTGAGGAAAAACTGAACATTTTTGCTCCCTCTGATAGCAGTGTGACTCTAGGGACCAACCAGCCACCAGATTCTAGTATGAGATCACAGAGTTTGCAGGAAGATGATGGGAAGAAGCCAAATAATCCTGCTCAGACGTTGTGGGGGCAATTAATTTCTGTTTTTAAAAAAGTCACAGGTGTGGCTTTCTCTGAGATGTGGGACATCTTTTTAGTCCGTCTACTCATGGCAATATCTGTAATGCTGTACTACAGCAACTTTGCCTTGGCGATGGAAGAAAGATTCCATATGACTCCTCGAATGACTGGCTTCCTGATTAGTTATGGCAGTACTCTTGGAGCCTTGGCTGGATTTTCACTGGGACCACTATCTAGACTTTATCAATACAATATTTATACCATGTTGTTACATTCAAGTGTCCTCACATTCTTTTCAATTCTTGTGTATTCAGTAGCACCTAAAATGTGGATAGTAATATTGTCTTCAACATTCTTGGCCTTCTCTACCAGTATAGGGAGGACTTGTATTGTGGACCTTGAGCTTACACTAGGTGAGCAGCATGGAAGTGGCACACTAATAGGAGTTGGGCAGTCAGTGACATCAGTGGGACGCATACTGGTACCCCTCTTGTCGGGAATAGCACAAGAATATAGTCCATGTGGGCCTCCACAGCTGGGTGCTGTGTTAGCATTGGCATCCATATTCCTCATGTATAAGAGCAAATTAGGCTACAGTTATTCCTCACATAAAAAGCTTAAAGCGGCCTGAAAATCTGAGGAATAATTCAGTAGACTACTCTGAATAGCTTTTGGTAGGTGCAGGTGCAGTACATGCTTCACCATTGCCTTTAGATTTTATTAGATTAAAAATATAAGGTAAAAGCCATACCTTTCATTGTAGACAGTGCAACTAAAAATTATTCACCCTTGCTTTAAAATGATGACACGTGTTTATTATATAGAGAAGAAACACAAATTCTCTTTTCACTTTAAGGTCCTACACAATCTAATGAAGGAATGTTTTTTCCTTGCAGAAACATAAATTGACATGCTTCAATTGCAATGTTCTACCAGCCAGAACAATGAAGATAGAATCACAGCAAACTTTACATGTTATGCACCTGTATTACAAAAATCTATGCTTTCTGAAGTAATACGTGGTTAATGGCGGTTCAGTCCTATGCATAAGGTCTGATACCTCCTCTCTGCATTTGTGTAAGAGGAGTAAAACCATGTAGCTGACCGGAATAGACCACTGTGCCCCTTTAATGGTCTGGAATTATGTGGAAAGTGGCCAAATCTTATATTGGTCTAAGTATCAGACCTCAAATCTGCTGATTTAAGCTTGGCCGTATAGGTTACAGTAGTAAAGCAACTAATAATGGCTTTATAGTGCATATATTCCCATGTTTGTTCCTGCAAAAGCTATTTTTTAAGCAGGCCTTTCAATATTATAACCTGTCTGCATGCCCAATATACAATAACAGTATAATTTAGAAAAATGATTTGCACTTTAATGAGTCTCTGGGCTAAACTGCTCTGAACTAAATAAATTACTGTGCCTAGATTGAGAGTTCAGTCAGTTTGCTGCTGGCAGGAAGAAGCCAGTTAGAGACAGCACATCTGTATGAGACATGTGCCCACAGCTCATATCTCAGTCATCCGGATTTACCACATATAGGGAAAGGATTTTAGTCAAGGAAGTTGATGCTGGCCCTAATTGATGACTGATCAAAGATGGCTTCAGAAAAAAGCCGATAAAAAGGGGCATACTGTATAGTCCCTGGGAAAATAAGATAATATGTATGTGTGACTCTTACACAATACACAAATCTGAAGCTAAGAATAATGATGTGCACACTATTTCAGAAATCTCAATATGTAGGTATTTATGGATTCTAAAATAATTTTATTTCTGCCATTATTCAGGCAAACTGTTTTTAATCATCAATATAGTTTTAAAAATGATTTTACAGCACTTTTTTTACAAGACATTCCTCTCTACAGTACATCACGGAGTTGGGATTCATCCTTATGAGTCTCACACTTGAAAATGTGAATGCTAATTCAGAATGTTTCCTGTTCGAATGCATGTATGCTAGTTTTATTTTATAAAAAAATAGACATGGCAGGGGCCATCTAAAAGGGTACAAATAACTAGAAGATCCAGCGATATGTTAACCTTCATAGACCACTGTACTTTCAACCTAGAAAACTGTGTAATTGGGGTGTTACTTATGTATGTTGGCAAACGGCGCACATAAGTACTAGCACGTATAATTCAGTTTTTATAGACTATATAGGAGGGCTGGATAGAAGCATATAGAACTTTTATCTAAATTTAGTAGTCACTAGGATTGCATTTAGGCCTCACAAGGCTTTACTTTAGGTGTAATGGTTAGGTAGTTTAAAATGTTGTGTTTAGCCAGTGTCCTGATCTTGAAATTAATTGATTCAATTTGGCTACTTGAAACCCTGGGATGTTACCAGCACTTTGTCATAGCAAGGTAAATCTAATACCATAGTGCAGTAGAAAAATGTAAAACTGGAAAGGCCTCTAGCTGCTCGGTGTACACACACCAACTGATGAGATTCCTTTTATGAAATAAAAGTAGGAAGATAAACTGAATGTATTACAAATAACACTGTATGAAGGTCTTTTTATAGTGTATGTTTTTATGTATATTTTTGTATGGAGGTAAATATTAAGGATTAAGAAAGGCAAAGTTGTATTTTGTAAAAAACATACTTTCCTCATATTATATTCTATCTGCTTCACCGCATACTTGAGATATGTGATATGACTGAGCTCAAGTAACAAATTGTATTAATATCTACTACCTGATTTTTCTTCTTAATTTTTTCTTTTTTGATCAGGATCTGCTGGATATGCATGCGTAATTGTTCCTCCATCCACACAAGTAAGATGGATGGAGGAATCCTCCCCGCTGTGCTAATGTATTCTGACAGTGGGACTCCTCCTGCTGTCAGAATACACTGATCAGCGCTACAGCGGCTGATTGAATGAAAGTTTTTCAGCAGTTCTGTTCTATAAGAAGTCGATCTGTCAAACAGGGTAGGCCACACACAGATTTGAATTCGGCCTGCTTAGGAGGGATCTGTGTGTTCCCAGCTTTAGGAGTATTTTTAGGAGGTTGGCAATGGCATCCTGTACATTTTTTCCACTACATCTTCCCACTATCCTGGCTACTGTATCAGAATATGCCTTTTGACTGAACGTCCTAGTGTTTGAAGAAGACCTAGCAGGTTGAATTCCCTAAAGGCCTATTCACACCTTGCCGTTCTTGTGCAATGTGCATTGTGTAAAAGGGTTTGTTAACCCATTTATATAAGACTATGCCAGCCCCTCTATTAGAGGCTGGCATAGCACACTATGTAAGTATTTTTAAAAAACGAGCATTCTAAATACCGAATTTGAGCTGTCTTCAGGCCAGTCACATGACTCGTGGCCGCTTTACAGCTCCGATGAATGTATTCTGCAGGAGGAGTCGTGATCTCCCTCTGATGTCAGCTCTGTCTGGTAGCTGTAAAGCGGCCACGAGTCACATGACCGGCCGGAAGACCGCTCAAATTCGGTATTTAGAATGCTCGTTTTTTAAAACTACTTACCTAGTGTGCTATGCCAGCCTCTAATAGAGGGGCTGGCAGTGACAATTGTACCCTTTTTTTTTTTTGTTTCAAAAGTAGCAGCGGGGTGGAGACAGACACAGAGAGGGAGATGACAGGCAGGAAGGAGTTTTTGGGTTAACAAACACTTTATGGCAACCCATTGATTTTGAATGAACTGCCAATGCACCAGAATGGACAAAAACACGCAGCATTTTTTCCCCCCACTGCAGGGCCCCACAACACACAGTAACACTTTATTTTAAATTATGGCGCATAGCAACATATGATCGTCACAGCTGTATTGCCTTAGTGCAATTGGGGTGCCATTCAAAATGCAAAGCACCATAATGCTAAAGCACAAAACATGCATTGTGGTAATATTCACATTGCACCACAAGGCAAAATGGAGTCTTGTACATTTTGGAGAGTGAAGCCCTCAAAATCACTTTCGAGGAGGTCCTTCCCTTCCCACTACATTTCTATTCTAGTATAAATAAGGAAGCAAGAGGAGTGAAACTCTTGCAGCTGCCAAAGCCGGGAACCCGTAAGGGAATCTCATTGCTAGAGTTTCATGGAACCTGTGTGTGATTAAATCTATCCATATTTGGTGGATTTAGGCCTCGTTCCCGGTGAAGGGAATTTGACAGGCAATAAAGAGGCTTTGGGGCTGATTTACTGAAGGCAAATAAGCACTCCTTTTTTCCAGAGCTTAGTAAATGTGGTGAAGCTTCACCGGGTAAAGAATACCAAATCGGGTGTAGGGAAATTAAGAAAAAAAATACTTTTTACTTGAGCATGATTGGATAATTGAAATCCGCAAAGCTTCACCACATTCACTAAGCTCTTGGGAATTGAGCGCAACTGCACTTGCAAAGTGTACAGCCTATTTGCCTTTAGTAAACCAACCCACTATGTTGCCTCCTCACTTCATGTTTTAACTTCTAAAAACCTAGGCCATTGTGCCACAAGCACTCAGTTGAATGGATCGTGACAGTAGGAATACATTTTGCCACACCGTAATGCAAAGCACCATGGCATATGTACACCCCTGTCTGTTGACTTTGCAGCTTAAAGTGGAGCTTCACCCAAAAGGGGAAGTTCCGATTTAGGCACTCCCACCCCCCCCCCAGGTACCTATTTTTGACAGGTGGCTCAAGCAGAAGTTCTCCTCTCCCCCTCCCTCCTTGCAATCTTCTGGGACACGTCACAGGTCCCAGAAGATTGCCCGACCACTGGGGAGGGGCTGCGCGACTGGCGCATGCGCACCAGGCTGTGATGCCACAAGCTGTCACAGCCGGGGTGCCCACACTTATAACGAGGCGACGCAAGGAAGAGAAGCGAGGGTTCAGGTGGCCGCATCGCTGGACCGTGGGACAGGTGAGTGTGTGTTTATTAAAATTCAGCAGCTACAAAAAGTGTAGCTGCTGACTTTTAATAAATACAAAAATTTGTGGAACTCTGCTTTAAGGAAGAGTGGTTGGGAAAAGCAAGCACATGGCTCAGTTGCATGTTTTTACTGCCCCCCTCCCCCACTCGCAAGAGTAAATGGGGCCATTGGCTTTAATGTGCAAGCAAAGAAATAAGGCTCTTTTACAGATAATGAGCAGGGGAACTAAAGAGCAAATCTGCAGCTATCTTCTGGTATGATATTCTTTAAGAAATAGCAGGGTAAGCCTGCATATACAACCACTGCTGCTGATCTCTCCATTTCCATGTGCAGGTGCATGCACTTTGAACACAGGGGCTGCTCTGTTGCTGGTCTCAGTAAGCCCTACAGAAAAGGTGCATGCATTGACACTGTCAAGGAAGATGTTTACAATAATCTTCGAGTGTGTTGTCGAAAGATAGGACATTTTTGTCTGTGCCTGGACTGAAATGTGCAATGTTTAATTTATGCCACTTGTCTCTGTTTAAATAAAATATTATAATGTATATTATATATGTCTAGCTTCTTTATTTTTTTTAAGTTTTTGCATTTTCTGCCTTTGAGATGTGAGATAGACTGAGGAGGATTCTGGCTGAAGGTTTTAAAGTAATGGGGTCATTTGGGGGGGTTTGTGCTATCTTGACATTTCATGGCCTCCGAAACTGTGATATGTAGTGAAATCACCATTTTATGCCCTTAGAAAGCCTGAAGGCGGTGATTGGATTTTGGGGTTCTGCTAGGCTCCCAAAAAGTCTCACACGTGGTATCCCCGTGCTCTGGGGAAGCAGCCTAATGTATTTTGGGGTGTAATTTCACATATGCCCATGACATGTTTGAGCAATATATCATTTAGTGACAACTTTGTGAAAAACTAAAAAAATAAAAGTTTGTAATTTTCCCGAAACTTGTGGCAAAATATAAAATAATCCATGGACTCAACATGCCTATCAGCAAATAGCTTGGGTGCCTACTTTCCAAAAAGGGGTCATTTGGGGGGGGGGGGGGGGGGTTGACCTGTCCTGGCATTTTATGCACAACATTAGAAGCTTATGTCTCACATCACCCACTCTTCTTCTAACCACTTGAAGACAAAGCCCTTTCTGACACTTTTTGTTTATATTAAAAATATATTTTTTTTTGTTAAAAAAATTACTTTGAACCCCCAAATATATATATTTTCTTATAGCAAAGGCCCTGCAGATTAAAATGGTGGGTGTTGCAATTTTTTTTTTCACACAGTATTTGCGCAGCAATTTTTCAAACGCAATTTTTTGGGGAAAAAAAACACTTTTTTAAATTTTAAAACGCACTATGTTGCCTAAATGTTTGATGAAAAAAAAAAGATGATCTTATGCTGAGTACATGGATACCAAACACGACATGCTTTAAAATTGTGCACAAACGTGCAGAGGCGACAAACTACATACATTTTTAAAAGCCTTTACAGAGGAGGTCTACTGCTAAGATTACTGCCCTCGATCTGACATTTTCAGTGATACTTCACATTCATGGTAAAATTGCTGTTTACATACGACATGAGACTAACGCTTGCGTTCGCCTTTGTTATCTCGGGGAATGGAAATATCCCCCTATCATAGCAATAGGTAGTGACAGGTACTCTTCTTTTTTTTTTTTTTATGTGTTATAAAATGCTTTTCCAATTTCCCAATGGCGCTGTTTATAAAGTCATGAAATGCTCGTAGCTTACGGTTTCTTAGGCCATAGAGATGATTGGAGCCGTTCTGGTCTCCGATCAGCTCTATGGTCATCTGACAGAACCACCGGCTCCATTCTCGGGTTCCCTGGTGGGACAGGAGTTCCCGAGAAAACCATTGAAGATGGTTGGAAGGGGGGACCTTTCCTCCCACTGCTTGTAAAAGCAGTCTAGAGGCTAAATAGCTTCTAGGATTGCTTTTACATGAAAGCCGACCACTGGCTGAAAAGAATAATACCAAGATGATACCTAAACCTACAGGCATCATTCTGGTATAACCACTCAAAGTCCAGCAACATACCAGTACATTGCTGGTCCTTGTTAGGCATATATTGTAATGTTCTTTTTTTTTTTTTTTCATGCAGCCTATGGGCTGCATGAAAAAAAAAGATTGATCAGTGGGTATGCCCACCATTAGAATACCACCCTGCATCCACCCACTTCTAATGATGGGCATACATGTACCATTTTTTTTTTTTACTGTGGTGGTAAAATCGCCTCCTACACCGCTGGAGTTGCTGATTTACGTATTGTGAGAGCAAATGCTGTTGCTGTCAAGATACATAAATCAGTGCTGCAGCTAAATGGCGTACCTGAAAGGCAAACAATGGTAACAATAAAACATTAACTCAATAAAACAACAGATTTTTTTATCGCAATCTTTGCCTAAAAATATAGGCCAAAGCATGGGGGCAATCCGCCCCTAATGTTAGGAGCAAATCGCTCCTCCACCCCTGCCCCCATGCTTTGGCATATATACTCCTTTTTTTTTTTTTTTTTTAACTGTGGTGGTGAAATCACCTCCTATAGCGCTGGAGTCAGCTTTACCTATCGTGGGAGCAAACGCTGTTGTTGTCAGAATAAATAAACCCGTGCTGCAGCTGAATGGTGTACCTGCTAAGTAAATGATGGTTAACAATAAACAAAGTAACATTACAGTACAACAGTAAGACATACAATACCTGCAAAGCAAATACAATAAAACACAGTAAAAATAACATTACAGTTCTAAAATACACTAACAATGGAGAGAACAATAGAGAGCGAACGTAAGAGAGAGAGAAGAAAAATAAAACGACAATTGGCTTTTTTTTTTGCACTTTTAAATAAAACTGTAACTGTAAACGTTCCAGATTAGGGTCTCTCAAAATGTGATGGCCATCTCATCTTTCGAGACCCTGTGTAATGTGTAGTGCTATACCCTACGCTAACACTCCACTAGTGTGTGATAGCGTTTGAAACAGTCACTGATGCAAAGACCAGGTTGGTCAGGACAGGAGGGACAATAAAAGCGAGCGTCATGCCTAAATCCGCGTTTTCTGCAGACACTACATCTTTGGGGTGTTCTTTGGGCAGTTCTTTGCCTCTCATGCAGCCGGCTCACTGCATTTGCGTTCTGGAAACAGAAGGGCTGTGATGATCTCTTCCTGGAATTTTAGGAAGGATCCAGCATTCAGCAGAGCCAATTGGAATAAATATACAGACACTTTTTTTATACCAGCGTCCTGCCTTATGGGCAATTAAGTACGGCGCCAACATCTGGTTGTTGAGGTCCACCCCTCTCATGTAAAGGTTGTATTCGTAGACATAGAGGGGTTTCTCCACAACACCAGTCGCCGTTGGAATTTCGACTTTCATATCTGCGTGAAGGGAGGACATAACAAAAACATTCTGATTATCCCTCCACTTTACTGTGAGCAAATTATTACATTTCAAGTAGGTTCTCTCCCCCCATCTAAGTCGGGACTCTACAAGCCGTTGGGGGAAGCTCCGGCGATTAGATCGCACAGTGCCACATGCGCCAATTCCACAATCAAAAAGGTGACTAAAAAGTGGCACGCCTGTGTAATAATTGTCTACATGCACAACCTTACCAGCGCTGCCTTTGTAGTCTGGGCAGTTCTCCAGCTCCACGTGATTATCTCTTCCCTCGTAAAGCATAAAATGATATGTATAGCCTGTTGCCCTGTCACAGAGCTTATACATCTTGACCCCATATCTGACATGCTTGCTGGGAAGATACTGTTTGATAGACAAGCGGCCTGAAAATTTAATGAGGGGCTCATCAACGCAGACAACTTGATCGGGAGTAAACAAGCCTGAAAACTGCTGGTTTAAGTGGTTTACCAGGAGCTGAATTTTGTAGAGCCGATCAAATCCAGGGTCACCCCGAGGACAACCGAGTTCATTGTCATTGAAGTCCATAAATTGCAAGATCTGCTCGTATAGTGTCCTGGTCATGTAAGCAGAGAACACGGGCATATGATGAACTGGGTCAGTGGACCAATATGACTGCAACTCACTTTTTTTAGTTATGCCCATGAGAAGGGATAGGCCCAGGAAGGTCTTAAATTCATAAACTGTAATAGGTTTCCAATCTCTGGCAAGGGCCAACTGGGGATTAGCGGCAATGAATTGACCAGCACACAAATTTCTTTGGTCCACAATAAATCTATAGAGATCTTTGGTGAAAAACAGCGAATAAAAATCAAGTGACGTAAAATCATTTGTTTCCACCTGAATTCCGGGTTGGCCAGTGAATGGGGGAAGTACGGGCACTGCAGAAGTGGGGGGCTCCCAATTCGGATTGGCAAATGCAGCGGGAAGGGCACTATGGGCTCGACTGGCCTGTGTTTGTCTTCTTGGTGGCTGCGGGACACTGCTAGCCACTGAACCAGCTTGAAGTGCACTTATGGGACTCGCCACGTCACCAAGTATTACTGCAGTGCTGGATGTACGACCAGGATGTACTAGGCCGCTGGTGCTTGCCAGTTCACCAGAAGGATGAGCGGCACTAGTACTGGCTCTCTGCTCCATACGAGAGCCCTGCGGATCTTGCACTTCAACAACAGCAGAAGAATGGGGTCGGGTACACCTGACCTTGACAGGGACCACTACTTTATGGACAGTGTGCCTGGCTGCTGAGTTCATCGCCCCATCCCTGCACTCAGTGCAGTGGCAGCACTTATGGGCAGCACTGATAGGCAGCACTGATGGGCCCTGATTGGCACTGATAGGTGTCACTGATTGGCAGCATTAATGGCACTGTAAAGCCCCATACACACGGTCGGACAATCCGCGGACCAGGTCGGTCGGATCCTGTCCGTCATACTTTGTCTGATGTTGGTTTTGCGTACACACGGTCGGACAAAGTTGTCGGAAAATCCGATCATTCTGAACGTGGTGACGTTTGTTGCCTACGACAGGACTACGTAGAGGCTAGTAGCCAATAGCTTTGGTCTTGTAATGTGATCTGAGCATGCGTAGCACTTTGTCCGGTCGGACAACCGTACACACGATCGGATTTGGTGTGATCGGACCGTGTTGTCGGCAAATCTTTCCAGCAGGAGATAAGACTTTGTCCGTCAGACAATCCGACGTACACTGTCCGATGGTGCATACACACGGTCTGATTTTTCAACAACATTGTCCGATCGGACAGAATCCATGAAAAAGTCCGACCGTGTGTATGGGGCTTTAGGCAGCACTGATTTGCACTGATAGGCAGTACTGGCAGTATTTAGTGGCACTGATAGGCAGCACTGATAGGCAGCACTTATGGGCCCTAATAGGTGGCACCCATGGGCATTGGTTGGTGGCACTCATGTGCACTGATTGGAAACACTGGCACTGATAGGTGGCATTGGTTGGCATTGACTAAAGAGAGGGAGATATTAGGCGGCACTGAACACTGATTTGCTCTGACTGGCACTGACAGGTGGCACTTATTGGCACTGACATATGGCACTGGAAGCACTGATTGGCACTGACAGATGGCACTGAGTGGCACTGATTGGAAACACTGGCACTGACAGGTGGCACTGATTGGCATTGACTAAAGAGAGGGAGTTTCACACTGAGCCGATATTGACGCTTAGTGAAACTGTGTGAAACTGACTGTAATTGAATGTAATGTGAATGTAAATACTGAATGTAATTTAACTGCATGCAGAGACAGACCAGCTGTCAAAATTCAGCGGTGATGTCCGGGTGGGTGGGACCCAGCAGCTATTAAACACCAGCCAATGATTGGGCTGCTTAAGAAAGGGGGCGGGGCAACATACACGTAGTGGCATGCCCAGACCCTATCCCAGTTTCAACGCTCAATTTTGACAGCTGGTCTCTCTCTTTATTCAGTTACATTACATGTCAGTTTCACACACTCATCGGCTCTGGCAAGCGTCAATATCGGCTTAGTGTGAAACTGTCTCACAGGCAGCACTGACTCATTAGATGCAGCCTTTCACAGCAGTCCCACAGGCAGATCTCTGGAGACAGCTGGCACGGGTGATTAGGGTGTGCCCAGGCACACTCGGCACACCCATGCTCATGCCTATGGGTATGGGTACAACTTGTCACTCTCGGCTGCCACCCCTCTTAAAATTCTGCCTTGGACCATGGGACCCAGTGGGTCCCATGGTAGGGTCGGCCCTGGCTATACTTCAGTGTACAGCATTTGCCCCTGGTCAGCTGAGTTATAAAAACCTAATTGGAAGGAATGGATAACCCAGCCAGCCTCCTTTGCATGAATAGGGTGGACTCACAGCAGCAAATTTGTCAGTGTATGTTGGGGCTGTTATGAACATGGAGAGTTCACAACTTTGATACTGGTTTTCTTAAATTTTGGCATTGGTACATGTCCCCCATGACAGTACCCACCTTCCCATGCCTTTTGATCGACAATAGCTGCTTTATTAGTACTACAAAAGGCTAGAATTGAATACCAAGGTTTAATACTCCCCCCCCCCCCCCCATAGACTTCAATCAAGTTTGCGCAACGTTTGGAACTTCAAGCAGAAATCACAAAACTGTGAACTATATCCATTCAGGTTCAAATGCTAATATCTAGTTAGTTATATATAGTATAACTACCTAAAGTAGTTAGAGTATATATAGTATACGTCAATTGGCTATCACCTGCCGGATTACTGTTATTTTGGATTTATTATTTCCCATAATTATAAAGCATTTACATGGTACTCATCATACTACAGAATGCATAAACCATTCAGATACCTACCTTGAAAAGGTCTTACAGTATAACGTATGCAGGAAATCACAGGTAACATTTAAATTCTCCATGCAGGCAATATTCTTGGTGGGATTCAAACCTCTCTGATTTGCCTAAGTAATGCCCCATTGGTAGCATCTGTTCAGAGCATTACTGGATAGCAGGAGCAGGGTATAAAGAGAGTATATCAGTGGGGGGCCCATGCATTAAGGGAGCATGGGGTGCCGCCCCCTCTCTCCTGCCACCCCCATTGTGCACTATGGATAGATTCATGCATTGCATGAATCTATACATGGCCACGGCGGCCACCAGCCATTCAGGCGTCCAGACCCTTTTCGGGCGCCGGAATTACAGTGGCGGGGGGTGTTTTTTAAGCACCTGATTAGAGCCATAGGCTCTAATAGCCAAAAAAAATGGTGACCTGTGAGCGCCATGCCCTTTAGTTCTCCCACATAGAGGAGTTTATTTCCCATGGTTGAGACACAGGTTCTTTCATTCTATTACTAGGGTAGGCCCCACTAATTTGAGGGGTACTTTGTTGCAGTAAGTGGCTTTAGCACTATATGACCATATAGTGTGACCAAACCCCCGTATTTTTTGAATATGTTCAGGTGTTTTTAACTAGCCCTGCAGGATAAATGTAATTATTGTATGTGTGCGCTGTAATCTGTTTTACGCCATGCTTGGCGCTCGCAGTTCACTCAGTTGTGTTAGGAATGCAAATAAATATTCACTTTCCTAACACTGAATCGCCTCTCCGCCAGGTGCTCTGGTCTGTTACCTGTCACCTGATTGGCTGAAACGGCAGGCGTCGCTATTGGACGCCTATCGGGAGGAGAGGACGGGAGGGAGTCGGGAGATGAGGACAGCAGGAGATGCTGGCTTGAAGGACCCCGCTCGCCGATGTCACCCGCTGCCTCACCAAGACAGGGTAAGTGCTGGGTAGACCGCGAGCGGGCAGGGGAATCACACTGGTGGCATTCGATGGCATAGTGGCAGCATTTAATGGGCACACTGGCAGCATTTGATGGGCACACTGGCTGCGTTTGATGGCACAGGGGCTGTGTTTGATGGCACAGTGGCAGCATTTAATGGACACAGTGGCAGCATTTAATGGGAACACTGGCAGCATTTGATGGGCACACTGGCAGCATTTATTGGGGACACTGGCAGCATTTGATGGGCACACTGACGGCATTTGATGGGCACACTGGCTGCGTTTGATGGCACAGTGGCTGTGTTTGATGGCACAGTGGCAGCATTTCATGTTTTTTTTTTTTCATAAATTTTCAGTTCGTTTGCCCCCCCCCCTCAAAAAAAAAATTTGACCACCAGCTGCCACTGCTTTCAAACAAAAACATTTTCGAACAATTTAGGGACATTTTTAGGCATTTTGCTATGGCACCCCTAACACAGCACACTGCTTGAAAAAGGCTGTCCAACATTAGAGATATAACACACTAATTTTAACTTTTAGAGTAATGTATCTCACTGCAGTAAGTACTAACTTTGAGCAAGATACTTGTTTTCATTATTATGTTTTGGATTCCCTTTCTAAAATGTAATTCACTATGTAAAAATCATCTTATAATGAGAATAAATCAGTTAATAATAAATCTGTTTGAAAGTATAAAGGGCCATGTGGTACAAAAATGCATCCAGTAGATGGTGCTGTTGCTTTTTATATATAACAATGAAACACGCTGTATTCCAATACGGGAAACAATGAGAAATTATATCTTTATGAATTCACAAGGACATTTAAAAGAAATGTGTGAATTGAAGCTCTCCCCACTGTTCCCATAAAGCAACAGCACACATCAGTGCCTAGTAATGACAAGCTGTTTTACATTGTGGTTTAATGGAGGGGGGGGGGGGGGGGGGGGGGGCAGGGATTAAAGCAGAGCTGGAGGCAAACATATTTTTTCAGTTTGGATAGAGCAAGGGAGTGTTAGAATCCCTGTCAGGTTTTATTTTGCCATCTATGTCTCATTGGGGATTTTTCCCTTTATTTCCTGTCCTTTAGTTCAAGCAGAAAGTGAGAGGAAATACCTCCAAAACTAGGGTCAACAAAACTAGTGTGCCCATTCAAAGGTTACCCTTTATTGCTTTTCTGGTGACCACTCACAATTTGGGACAAAATAGAAGACAAATAGAAGATGAGTCTCCCTAAAAGGGGCACAGGCAGCGGTAAAAAACTGACGTTTTCCCATCCATTTCCACTTTATCCAAAACTAAACCTAAGATTTTACCTTCAGCTACCATGAAGTCGGATAAAAAATTGATGATATTTGGCAGTGTGCAGCCAAAGTCACTGCACACAGAGAAGATGGCACCAAACTACAGAATGGTGCAAGTACCTTGTGGTTCCTGTTATTGTTAGACTAGAGTAATAGCAACGCTTCGCGTGTACTGGTGTATTGAAATACTCCTATGGATGCATCTTTCTGGAAGGAACTGGAAAAAAAGAATCAGGCATTAAAAAATGCTAATTTTTGACTCATAATTAGGTTAGTTTACAGGCATCTAAAGTTTAGAGGTGTATGGGTGTAAACTCATTTTACTGGCCAGAGCATTCATTCATTCTAGCCACTCTACACACACTACTCTAGCCACATTCTAGCATTTATGTATGTTTTTGCGCATATGTTTGTAAGTTATGCCATTGAACTCCTCTCTGAGCACAGGTTTGGGGCATTTGATAATGCCCCTGAACGCTGCTCCAAAAATGGAATCTAAATGACACAATGTGCATGGACACATTGGCTGAAATGGCTTTAAATGCCGCTATGGATTCTGCTTATGTGCATGAGGCCTAATAGAAAGGTTTATATATATCTATCCCAGACCATGACACTCCCACCACCATGCTTGACTGTAGGCAAGACACACTTGTCTTTGTACTCCTCACCTGGTTGCCGCCACACACCCTTGACACCATCTGAACCAAATAAGTTTATCTTGGTCTCATCAGACCACAGGACATGGTTCCAGTAGTCCATGTGCATAGTCCACTTGTCTTCAGCAAACTGTTTGTGGACTTTCTTGTGCATCATCTTTAGGAGAGGCTTTCTTCTGGGATGACAGCCATGCAGACCAATTTGATGCAGTCTGCGGCATATGGTCTGAGCACTGACAGGCTGACCCCTCACCCCTTCAACCTCTGCAGCAATGCTGGCAGCACTCATACATCTATTTTCCAAAGACAACCTCTGAATATGACGCTGAGCACATGCACGCAACATCTTTGGTTGACCATGGCGAGGCCTGTTCTGAGTGGAACCTGTCCTGTTAAACCGCTGTATGGTCTTGGCCACCCTGCTGCAGCTCAGTTTCAGGGTCTTGCCATTGGGGAGGGAAAATGGCTAATTGGGCCCAATTTGGACATTTTCACTTAGGGGTGCACTCACTTTAGTTGCCAGTGGTTTAGACATTAATGGCTGTTTGTTGAGTTATTTTGAAGAGACAGCAAATTTACACTGTTATACAAGCTGTACACTTACTACTTTACATTGGGGCAAAGTGTAATTTCTTCAGTGTTGTCACATTGTTGTTACATTATTATTACAATATTTACAAAAATGTGAGGGGTGTACTCACTTTTGTGAAATACTGTGTGTATATATATATATATATATATATATATATATATATATATATTATTATTATTATACATGATTTATATAGTGCCAACAGTTTACGCAGCGCTTTACAACGTAGAGGGGGGACAGCACAATTACAGTACAGTTCAATACAGAAGGGGTAGGGCCCTGCTCATAGAGCTTACATTCTAAATGGAGGGGGTGGTGGTACAAAAGGTAATAGATGTGGGGAATGATTAGATGGAGGTAGCTCGGGGGACAGTTGTTAGGTGGGTGTGGGATAGGCTTCCCTGAATAAGTGAGTTTTCAGGGATCTCCTAAAGGTGGACAGGTTAGGGGCTGATCGGATATACCGGGGCAGGGAGTTCCAGAGGATGGGAGAGGCTTTGGAGAAGTCCTGAAGGCGAGCATGAGAGGAGGTAACAAGGGAGCTAGATAGCAAGAGGTCCTGGGAGGAGCGGAGGGGACGATTAGGGCAATATCTGAAGATGAGGTTGGTGATGTAGCTGGGGCGATGTTGTGGATGGCCTTGTATGTTGTGGTTAGCATTTTGAATTTTTTTTTACGGTGGGGTAGGGGGAAGCCAGTGAAGGGATTGGCAGAAAGGGGCAGCAGTCACTGATCGGTTAGTGAGATGTATTAGTCTAGTAGCAGCATTCATAATAGACTGAAGGGGGGATAGCTGCAGTAGTCAAGGCGGGAAATAATCAAGGAGTGAATAAGTTGCTTTGTAGTGTCATTAGTCAGGAAGGGTCAAATTCTGGAGATGTTGCGGAAGTTAAGGCAGCAGGATTTAGCCAGTGATTGGATGTAGGGGCTGAAGGAGAGGTCAGAGTCAAGGATTATATCCAGCACCATGGCATGTGTGGAGGGTGATCTTAATGGTAAGTTGAGTTTGAGAAAGTGGTGTGACATCCATACTGATATTTCATATTGGGACGTGGCATATTTTACTTGATACCGTATCCACAGCACCATTCTGTGGTGATACGCAATTTTCTAAAATCTATACTGATATGTCATTCAGTAAGTTTGAGATCTGTGAGGAGATTGAGGGGATGAGTTGAGGAGTGAAGAGATAGATGTGGGTGTCATCGGCATAGAGGTGGTATTGGAAGCCATGGTAGGTTATTAACTGGCCCAGGGAAGAGGTATAGAGCGAGAATAGGAGGGGCCCAAGGATGGAGCATTGGGGTACCCCAACAGAGAGAGGAAGAGGAGCGGAGGTGATAGAGTTGTAAGTGACACTGAAAGTGCGCTGAGATAGGTAGGAGGAGAACCGTGCCGTGCATTTGTATTCAGCCCCCTTTACTCTGATACCCCTAACTAAAACCTAGTGGAACCTATTGCCTTCAGAAGTCACCTAATTAGTAAATAGAGTTCACCTGTGTGTAATTTAATCTCAGGATAAATACAGCTGTTCTGTGAAGCCCTCATAGGTTTGTTATAGAACCTTAGTGAACAAACACCATTATGAAGGCCAAGGAACAAACCAGACAGGTCAGGGTTAAAGTTGTGGAGAAGTTTAAAGCAGGGTTAGGTTATAAAAAAAAAAATATCCTAAGCTTTGAACATCTCACGGAGCACTGTACAATCCATCATCCAAAAATGGAAAGAGTATGGCACAACTGCAAACCTACTAAGACATGGCCGTCCACCTAAACTGACAGGCCAGCATTAACCAGAGAAGCACCCAAGAGGCCCATGGTAACTCTGGAGGAGCTGCAGAGATCCACAGCTCAGGTGGCAGAATCTGTCCACAGAACAACTATTAGTTGTGCACTCCACAAATCTGGCCTTTATGAAAGGTTTTGCGAGAATCTATGTGGGAGACGCAGCAAACATGTGGAAGAAGGTGCTTTGGTCAGATGAGATCAAAATGTAACTTTTTGGCCTATAAGCAAAACTTTATGAGTGGTGGAAAACTAACACTGCACATAACCCTGAACACATCATCCCCACTGTGAAACATGGTGGTGGCAGCATCATGTTATGGGGATGCTTTTCTTCAGCAGGGACAAGGAAGCTGTTCAGAATTGATGGGAAGATGGATGGAGCTAAATACAGAGCAATCTTAGAAGAAAACTGTTAGAGTCTGCAAAAGACTTGAGACTGGGGTGGAGGTTCACCTTCCAGCAGGACAAAGACCCTAAAGTACAGCCAGAGCTACAATAGAATGTTATAGATCAGAGATATGCAATTAGCGGACCTCCATCTGTTGCAAAACTACAAGTCCCATCATGCCTCTGCCTCTGGGTGTCATGATTGTGGCTGTCAGAGTCTTGCTACGCCTCATGGGACTGTAGTTCTGCAACAGCTGGAGGTCCGCTAATTGCATATCCCTGGTTTAGATCAAAGCATATTCATGTGTTAGAATATCCCAGTCAAAGTCCAGACCTAAATCCAATTGAGAATCTGTGGCAAGACTTGAAAATTGCTGTTTACAGACACTCTCCATCCAATCTGACAGAGCTTGAGCTTTTTTGCAAAGAAGAATGGGCAAAAATGTCACTCTCTAGAGTCTAGCTGATAGAGACATTCCCAAAAAGACTTGCAACTGTAATTGTAGCAAAAGGTGGTTCTACACAGTATTGACTCAGGGGGGCTGAATACAAATGCACACCACACATTTCACATATTTTTTTGCAAAAAAAAACATTTGAAAACCATTTATCATCTTCCTTCCACTTCACAATTATGTGCCACTTTGTGTTGGTCTATTACATAAAATCCCAATAAAATACATTTAATTTGTAGTTGTAAGTTCGTGACAAATGGAAAATGTCAAGGGGTATGAATACTTTTTCAAGGCACTGTATATCTGAACTCATTGCTGGCCAGTTTAGTATTCTCCAGTGCTTTGTCTTAAACCATTCCTTTGTGCTTTTTGACATGTGCTTTGGGTCATTGTCCTGCTGTAAGACCCATGACCTCTGACAGAGACCCAACTTTATGACAATGGGCCCTACATTACCCTCCAGGATTCTTTGGTAGTCTTCAGTTTTCATAATGCCATGCACGCAGTCAAGACATGTAGCCCTCTTTGGGCTTTGTTCTACCATCTGCATTGGGAAGGGAAAAAGTTTCCTTGATCAAGTGGATTTATCTACAAACACATTGCCACAAATTACTGTGAAATGGGACACAGTATAGTACACATATATATATCTATATATATATAGATATATATATAGTCTTCGTATTTTGTCATAAAAAGAATATTGTATTCTTTTAAACTTTTGTGATTCCTTTATACTTTTGTATAATGTGATGAATACATTTGGAGTTATTTATACCTTTGTGTTGAATCTGTGTCCCTGGATGCCATCCTAGAAAGTCCCCGTTTTTTTTTCCTTGTTGAGGTTAGCTACTTAATTAACTGACAAGCAAGCAAGTAGAAAAAAAAGGGGACCAAATTCAAATTTTCATGGTTGGATGCTTGCTTACTTTAGAGTTATGCCGCATACACACGACCGGTTTTCCCGTCGGAATAAACTCTGAAGGTTTTTCCGACGGAGTTCAGCTGATACTGTCTTGCCTACACACGATCACACCAAAGTCTGACCGTTTAGAATGCAGTGACGTACAACACGTAAGACGGAACTAGAAAAAGTAAGTTCAATAGCCAGTAGCCAATAGCTGCCGTCTCGTACTTGCTTCAGAGCTTGCATCGTTTCTGGTCCATCAGAACAGCATACAGACGAGCGGTTTTCCCGATAGGAATTGGTTCAGTCGGAAATATTTAGAACATGTTCTATTTCTAGGTCTGTCAGAATTTTCAAAAAATAAATAAGTCAGATGAGGCACACACACGATCGGAATATCCGATGAAAAGATTCCATCAGACTTTTACTGTCGGACATTTCGCTCGTGTGTACGCGGCATTAGGTTCACTGAACAAAGCTGAGTTCCAAGGCTCGGCAAATACCACTTTCTTGATACCAACCAGAAAAGAAGCTTGAATTTAAAGCCCAGTTCCAGGGGGAAGAGAAGATCAGGTAAGTAAAACTGTTTCTCCTCTCTCCTAGATAAAAAGAGCAATTAACCCTTGCATTGCCTTTACATTCCCACTACAATGGATCATTTTAAAAGTTCCCAGAGTTAGGCTTTAAGGTTTATTTAATTCATAACAGTGGCATAATACCAGCAGCAGAACAATCCATCATTCCGGGAACAACAAACAATAGATGTTTATATTTCCTTCAGTCTTGCAATCTAATCCCCAGAAGTGCATGGTTTTGTGAACTGCTTTATAGAGGTTAGTGGAGTTGCAGTTGTGGCTGTGCTCATGTTTCAGGAGACTGGTAGGATTTAATATCAAATTTATGCTTCCTGTCTGCCAGAGAATCAAACGCTAGCAAGTGTATGCCTGCTCATGGATGGTGTGGCGGGAGGGCACATGGAACCCAGAATCCCTTGGAAAGGTTGGGGAACCCATGTTTCAGCTCCCCATACAACTCTTATGCCGCGTACACACGGTCGGAATTTCCGATGGAAACAGTCCGATGGGAGCTTTTCATCGGAATTTCCGACCGTGTGTATGCCCATCGGTCTTTTTTTGTCGGAATTTCCGACGGACTTCGGATTGAGAATCTGTTCTTAATTTTTCCGATGTAAAACCTTTCTATCAGATTTTCCGATCGTGTGTATGCAATTCCGACGCGCAAAATTCCGACGCATGCTCGGAAACAATTTGACGCATGCTCAGAAGCATTAAACTTCCCTTTTATAGTGCAGTCGAACGTGTTTTATGCCGCAGTGTTATTGACCGTCGGAATTTGGTGTGACCGTGTGTAGGCAAGACAGTTTGAGCGAAATTCCATTGGAACTCCGATGGCAAAACCATCAGAGCTTTTTCCGACGAGAATTCCGACCGTGTGTACGCGCCATTAGATGGGTTATTTAGTCTAAATAACTTTTGGATGTTCAATTGATTCCTAATACAAAAGGATACCTTACTTCATAATAGGACAATGTTTTAAATTGACAAATGTTATTTATTTAGTCAGGTATGCCATTCTTTATGCAGCAGATTCCCACAGCTCAGGTAGCAGCAGAAGGATCTAATTATACAGTGTAGTTAGAACTGATTGTTTGGTGAGACAGTTGATCGAGTCAAATATACTAGGCAATTACAAAATATAGCACCAATTTTTCCTATTTAAAATGTGCAGAATTGTTTGCAGAAAGGTAGAGTTCTAGACTAGTTTTTACAGGCCTAACCTTGACTGCTTTGTTGTAAGTCAGATGAGAGACACCTTCTCGTTTTATGCTGCCTGCCCTATTCATACAGCTGAATGCAACGTCTTAGGCAGCTTCAAAATGAGTAGGTGGTGCCTGGCTACCTTTGCAGAAACCAATGTCACTTGATGCACCCTGTTTAAAAATTACCAGAACGCAAGAAGTAAAGATTTTGATTTATTGTAGAAAATATGAACAGTATTTTTTATTTGTTATATATTAAAATTGAATAAACATTTTCATCATTTGGTTCACAATATAATAAATATTCAAAAGATTATTATACAGTTTAAAACATTTCTTGTTATTGGTGAATATGTCCAAAAATTTGAATCCAACAGATAATGATTACAGGTCACTAGTGAATGACAGCAACTTTTTAAGTAACTGCAGAGGTAAAATCTAATCTGTATACAAAAAGTACAGGTGGCTCTTTAGGACCCTACATAGGAAGACTTCAAATTATGAAAGATTCCTCCAAATGTGTACATCTGTCCATAATTTATACATATGATGTGGAGTTCAGGAAAGCATCCCTAAGCAGCAGCACCTTTTATGTGGCACTATCAGTAAAAATGGTATTAATGGGGAAAGTGAGAAGAAAGAAGGGTTGGGACTTTGAGTGAGGTGCATGACAAGCAGTGGGTAAGCAAAAAAGGAAACATAAAATTAATCTATGTAGTTAGGCAATGGTGGAATCATAACCTAGCACAATATGAACCATATAAAGGATGTTGAGAGCAGTAGTTTATTAAAACCACTCATCAACAGTTAGTAAAATTTAACAGTTCTTACAAGAGGTAAAACATGATTGATACAACAAAATCATAAATCATAGAGCAAATGAACATTATTATTATTATTATTATTGATATGAGCATGTAATGGAGAACTGATTGTCGAGAAACAATGTATCAATAATACACGGATAGTAACAAATTCATAGATTGTATGTACAGACTTGATGCAATGGTAGTAAAAAAAAAAGCATCCTATAGCTTGACGCGTTTCGTGGAAGTTCGCTCCACTTTCTCAATTTCCACGAAATGCGTCAAGCTTTAGGATACTTTTTATTTACTACCATTGCGTCATGTCTGTATATACAATCTATGAATTTGTTACTGCCCATGTATTATTGATACATTGTTTCTCTACAATCAGTTCTCCGTTACATGCTCATATCAATTTATGTTCATTTGCTCTATGCATTATGATTTTGTTGTATCAATCATGTTTTACCTCTTGTAAGAACTGTTACATTTTACTAACTGTTGATGAGTGGTTTTAATAAACTACTGCTCTCAACATAATTTATATGGTTCATATTGTGCTAGGTTATGATTCCACCATTGCCTAACTACATAGATTTATTTTATGTTTACTTTTTTGCTTACCCACTGCTTGCCATGCACCTCACTCAAAGTCCCAACCCTTCTTTCTTCTCAAAATGTATCAGGGATGGAGACATATGGCATTTATGCCTTTGCCTCATTTAAAGTGCCAAAAAAAAACTTCTATTAATGTGGAAAGTTATCATTTTAAACAAGTTTCAAGTCAACTGCTCAAACATAATCTGCTGTCTCTCAATACATTGTCAATGTTGCATATTTATGTCTGAATTTACATATTTTTTAATAATTTAAATCTTGATATGCATAAGGCCACATGCTGTTTTAAAGATAGTGCCAGATAGAACTGAAGACCATATCAGTATGTAGTAGTAGTACATATTATTAAACGTTTATCAAGTAATTACAAAGCAGTAAACAGGATTTTATTGCTAACAAAAAACTGGCCACTGCCCACACCCATAACTGGCCTTCACAGTGAGGAGCCCATGGAGGGCATATACATATAAAACAAAGACAATTCCATAGCTCAAGTTTTTTGTTAGGCCCCTTTCACACTGGGGCGGTGAGCCGCGGTGACGGTAAAGCAGCGCTATATTTAGCGCTGCTTTACCGTCGTTTTAACCGCGGTATTTCGGCCGCTCGCGGTGCGGTTTTAACCCCCGCAAGCGGCCGAAAAGGGGTTAAACACCCCCCGCAGAGCACCGCCGTAGTGGTGTCCCATTCTATTCAATGGGAAGGAGCGGTATAGGAGCGGTGAACGCACTGCTCCTATCCCGCTCCAAAGATGCTGCTAGCAGGACTTTTTTTGTCATCCTGCTAGCGCACCGGGGCAGGATTTTTTCATGCGGTGAACAGGCGCTATTTTTAGCGCTGCACCGCATGAAAAACGCCCCGGTGTGAAAGGGGCCTTACTGCCAGTTTTTTGTTACTGTTTGTATATATGGTCCGGGGACACACTGTGTACCTTCGCTGTCATTGTGCTCTTGCTGGGTGTCCAGTGTGCTCCTGTTCCTTTAAGGGGGCTTGGACAGTCTCCAGGCTCACATGTCCCACATCTATCCATTCCATGCATGTGCTTCCACTGTGGAGACACTTATAAATTTGCAGTGTTAGGACTGCAAGCAACGCAGGGTGCCGTGACAAGGCTTTTACATGTGTTTGCAAATGTGTGCTAACTAAACCCCTGCTTATAACAGACGGTTAGACAGGTTAATTTGGTTGGTCAGCAGATTGGTTAGTGAGTTGAGCTATGGAATTGTCTTTATTGCTGTCTATGTCTCCATTGGGTAAATTTATTTTTGTTTTTTATTCCTGGACAAGAAATTAAGGGAATGGGGGTCATAGAGTCAAGAAGGCACAGACAACAGTAAAAATCTTACATAGGTTCTAACCTTTCCCCCCTCCACTAGAATAGAGAATAGAGTTTTATTGCTGTCCTCATCTCCACTGGAAGAACTTCCAATCCATACCTGGACTTCCAACCCCCCATAACTATTGGGACAGGAAATAAGAGGGCTCCACTCCTGGGACAAAGACAGTGATAAAGGCACCACTGAGGTTGTAGCCCTTTGCAGCTATACCCAAAACAAATAAAACAATATTTTGGCTGGAATTAGGCAATACCAGTGTATTACCAAGCAATATTACTTTTTGTTTTGTTTTTTTGTGTGATGGGGAAAAAAATGCACATCAAAGCAGTAGGAAAAATAATCACCTGAGCTTACATGAAGAACTTATAGAGATAATTAATGTAGACGGTAAATGTAGACAAAGTCATTACTTGAGCAGAGTTGGCCTCTATTTAGCAGCTCACCACAAAGACAGAGCTCCCCAGGAGAGGACATGCAGCCGAGTTGAGAAGTCCAAGTGTAATAGGTCAAGGAGAGTGTTCAGAATAGAAGTAGCAAGAGTCCTAACTGTCCTGATTGTTGTGATCATTTGAACAATAAAAATGTTAGATTTTTCATTTGGTGCTCTCTTTGACCTATTACATTTTAAGTCACATGACCTGAGGTACATCAGTAAATTGACTTAGATTAAAGACTCTGATATTGTTAGCACCTCAGTGTACAACACCACAGCTAAGTATACCTAATTATAGGTATAATAATTATAGGTAGGTAATCTTTAGTGTATTGGCCCTAATGCTGGAGCTGAAAGGCTAAGTTAACTGTTTACAAAAAAATAATAAATGCATATCTTTTTGCAGGTAAAAAAATATGCATTTATTATTTTTTTTACTTTGTAGCCTGTAAGATATTGCACCCACAATCAGCAGATCGTGGGTGCAATGCCTGGATCCTGCATTTTCCAATCCTGTGCACAGAAACCATTCACAACTGGTCCATTACCATAATACAACAGTAGTAAGTACAAACCTTGTCTTCTAGGATTGACAAGGTTCTTACCTCCCTCATGGACCCTCAGCTGCACTCTGCTAGCTGGGTATGTAGGAGAATTTACATTACTGTACTTGTTTCTCCAGGTGTATACTAGCAAAGTAGGCCACCATCATAATAGACCAACCTTAGGACCTTTCCACGCTTGTACATTTTGGGTGATGCTAAACACATGTTAAACTGCATGCAAAATATAGTGGTGATATGCACCAACATGCACAAGTGTAAACAGGCCCTACTGTTACAACTTTCTGCCAAGAATTGGCTATAGCCACTGCTACCAATCAGTACATATACTGTATGTCTTCTTAAGTAATCAGTGCGGATCATTTTAAATATTACTAATGAATGTGTCAATTTTCCTATCTGGAGATATTTCCCTTACAGAGGCTCTTTTATGACTCATGGCCCCCACACTAGGTCTCATTTAATAGGTTCTGCTTCACTTAAATAAATTGTGAACAAGGGAACACCTCCTGCCTTCAGAAATAGGTTCAGAGCAAGCGCTCTAATAAATCAGTGCAATGTACAATACATTTCTTTCATATACAACACATTATGGGTACATAGACACTTGTTCATTTGTATAGTCAGTGTACATTTGCGTTCATGTGGTGATCACACCACACCCCGGTTCTCACCAACGGGCCTGCATAAACGTATACCGAAAATAGGACCATGCCATTCATATATCTAGACCTATTTTTGGTGCTGGCTGCATTTACATTGTAAAAATGTATGCAAAGCTTTCAGTCATATTTGAAAAAAATAGGAGACACTTAGGGGTTGATTTAATAAAGGTAAATAGACTGTGCTATTAGTGTACATAGAAACTGATATTTTAGCTCAGAGAGTAGTCAACACAGGCACAAAGGGGTTGATTTACTAAATGTAAATAGACTGGTCACTTTGCAAAGTGCAGTTGCACTCTGCAAATTAAGTTGCTCCAGAGCTTATTAAATGAGCAGAAGCTTTGCTGACTTCCATTATCCAAACATGTGCAAGCAAAAACGCAGTTTTTTTAAATTTGTATTATTATTATGTGATTGGGTACGCTTTGCAAAGTGAAGTTTTACCTCATTTACTAAACCCTGGAGCAACTGCACATGCAGAGTGCAACTGCACTTTGCAAAGTGACCAAATCAACCTCTTTGTGCCCGTGTTGACTACTTTCTAAGCTAAAATATCAGTTTGTATGTACACTATAGCTTTTGAGGTTCCATACATGCTCCAGTAAAATTTCATTTTCACATTTCTACACTTTGTAGAAATGGCTCAATTGATATTCTAAACACCTGATTCGATATTTGTTTTGTGGCTGTGCAAAAATGCTTAGTTACTGCATTACTATGTAAATGTCGTTTTCTACTGTATATTCCAATTTTCTTTATGAATGCTGGATTCCTTCAATAAAGAATTAGCAAAAACAACCTGCTTACTTTAGTGGCACAAGTAATCTCATTTTGGGATATCAGAAAATACATTATATCCAGAAAACCTGAATTGAGTAACATGGCAATGCAACATGTCCACTTCTTTTTGCAAAATATTTTGCCTCTTTGACAAAGGTGTGATTTTTACTATTTTGGTGATCGAGGATCAGGTCTTTTTTCTCCTTTTCTTTTCTTCTTAATCTCATCTTTCAAGGAATGTCTACTTCTTGGTGGTGGAACTGGATTGCTACTTTCCTCATTTGGCCCTTTGTCCTCTCTCAAGGCTCCAAACCTTGGTTTAGGCAAGAGCGGCTCCCGATGTCCTCTCTGCACGGGTAAGCCACCTACTGAACTGGATTCTTTAGTCGGACTATTAAGCCTTTCATCAGTCCACTCTAGCCTACTCTTAAAAGCAGCACGTTTTTGCCTATTATCCTGCAAGATGTCTTTAGCTCTGGGATAAAAATTTAACTCCTGGCTGGAGGTACCACCATCTGAATCACTGTCACCCACTGTATAAGACAAAAAGATAATATCAAAATGATGGTAAATATACAGACAAGTAAAAGCAAACATACAACTGCAATATTCAAATAAATAATATTTTTTCACATCAGTATCAACACTAAGGCAGGCCATAGACGGTGCAAATTTCTTTGCTTGATTCCCCCATCAACACGGACAGTGTTGACAGGGGAATCCCTCCAGCCGAGCAATTGTCTTCTCCTTGTGGGGGGTGTGGGTGGGAAGCTGTCCCTGCCGGGAGAAGAAAGTGATTATCACTAGCAGCTATAGCAGAAAGCAAATCTGGCAGGCTGATTGTACCCAAGTTGATCGATTGAGTGATCATCTTGGTACATTCAGCCTGCCCATTAATGGTTCGAACTGGCTGAGATTTGAACCGTGTATGGCTGCCCTAACATTTGACAAAAAATACTTATTTTTCACTGTTAGCGAAATATTGTCTCAGACAGCATGTATTACTCCAGATTAAATTTTTCATGTTCCACTCTTATTTCCAAAGTAGTGAATCCTATTAGTTGTTATGAAGCAAAAATCAACAAAGACTCTTTTGTAAGCCCCTATACTACTTAGTGAGACTTAAGGCCCATACACAGGATCGGACTTTTTGACAACCAACATGCAAATTAGCTGGTTTGGACCAACATCCGACCGTGTGTACGCTCCATCGGACCAACTTTTTCCAGGTTTCATCAGACTTTTGTTGGCTGTGTGAAAGGACCAACTTTCTGCCAACAAAAGTCCGTTGGACCAAAGTCCGACCGTGTGTACAGAAAACCATCGGACTTTTGTCCACAGTACAAACACGCATGCTCAGAACCAATGCAAAAGATCAGACAACAATATAGAAGTTGACCAAAGGTGGCACTGGAGTATCCTCTTTTGAAGTGTCGTCAGTACGTTGAAACGTCACTACGTTCGTGTTGGTTGCCTAAAAAGTCCGACCGTGTGTATGCAAGACCAACTTGGGGCCAAAGCCCTTTGGACAAAAATCCACGGGAAAGTTGGTCCACGGTCCGATCGTGTGTATGAGGCTTATGGGGTTGATTTACTAAAGGCAAATAGACTGTGCACCTTGCAAAATGCAGTTGCACTCTGCAAGTGCAATTGCTCCAGAGCTTAGTAAATTAGATGACATTGCAAAGAATATCCAATCACATACAAGGAAAATAAAAAAAAAACAACATTTTTGCTTGCACATGATTGGATGATGGAAGTCAACAGAGCGTCTGCTCATTTACTAAGCTCTGGAGTAACTGCACTTGTAGAGTGCAACTGCAATTTGCAAAGTACACAGTCTATTTGCCTTTAGTAAATCAACTCCTTAGACTCTATGGTGCGCTCCGGGTGCACTTAATTGTGTTATTTTCCTTTGGACAGGTAAATGTAAATACTTATTCCTGCCCAGAGTTCCAACATGCCTAGGCCAGTGCAGTGTCTGGGGTACAAATTATATACTAACCCCCCCGATTTATTGAAGAAATGCTATACAAAATAAAGTTTTGTCACAATTTCAGATCTTTTTTAGGGTTCGAGAATTAAAACCATCTTCTTATATCTTGTGTAGTAACCGTTTGCAAGCTTGCTTGTCCCACTGCACCTGCTACTGATCTTTACTTTCTTGCAGAGCTACAATGGCAAAAAAAATCTTCAGCATCCAACACGTTTGTCAGATGTCAGGCCCCCCAGCTGCACTCTATGGTTTCATTAGGCAACCCCTACATAACTATGGACAGTATGAACATAGGGGCCATCAGACAGAACCACAACACACAAAGGGAGATCCTTGACAGGGTCGTTTAAAGTGTATGTTTCCCCAACATTTCATATTCCTGATATGAGTCTGTGTCACCATTAGTGATGGGCTAGATGTTCGTTTGTTCGTAGAACAAACAAACACATGGGGCGTTCGCAGGAAGTTCGCCCACAGCGGAGCACCCCATAATGCACAGCAAGATCGCAGTGCATTGAAGGCTGCTGATTGGACAATGCATGCACCTGGCCTGTATGCTTTGGCCAATCACAGCGCAATGTGCTGTGAGAGCCATGATAGGCCAAAGGCAGAGTGCCTTTGGCCAATCATGGCTTAGGGGCTAAGTCCACGCCCCACACAATATAAGGCTGCTTACACAGTGGCCGTATGTAGTGTGTTGTAGTGGAGAGATATTAGGCAGGTTAGTTAGTGAAGTGCGCGTGTAGGCAGTGTAGAATATATAATACAGTGCAGTCAGTGTAGAATATATATAATACAATGCATTCAGTGTAGTGTATATAATACAGTGCAGAGTATATAGTGCAGTGCAGAGTATATACTGCAGTGCAGAGTATATACTACAGTGCAGTGCAGAGTATTTAGTGCAGAGTATAATATCAGTGAATAACACAGTGTAGTGCAGTGTATATAATACAGTGCAGTGTAGTGTGAATAACACAGTGTTGTGGTGCTACTGAAGTGTCAGTGTGTCACCACTGATCCCATTTTTTTTTTCATTAATCATTTTTTTTTTTTTGCAGTATCGCAGGTGTTATTCCTTCTGCGTCAGCACAGCAGTGGTATACTTCTGATTTTTTTTTTCAGCGGCGCCGCAGCACTAATAATATTTAGGGCATAATTGCTGTCCCCCTTTCTGCATTGTAGGAGTTTCTACATCAGCAGTGGTTCCCCTTTTTGGGGGGCTTTTTGAATTAATTTTTTCCAGCAGCAACAAAAAAAAAATTCTCCATAATTGCTGTTCTTTCTTCTGAGTCGCAGGTGGTCTTCCTTCTGCGTCACCACAGTTTTCTTTTATTTGGCCTTTCTTCATATTTATTTTATTTTTTTTGCAGCAGCAGCAGTGAAAAAAAATTCTCCACAACTGCTGCACCCTTATTTTCTTTATTACAAAAAAAATATATATAATAAAACGGTTTATAGTGCACCAAGCACAAAGTATTGCACCAAAGCACCATTATCCCTTCCCCTACTCTATAATAAAGAGTTATAAAAATCCCCCCCCCCCCCCAAAAAAAATAAAAAAGAATAATAAAATGTTTTATGGTGCACCAAGCAAAAAAATTAAAAAAATCCCCCCAATGTCTGAAAGGCCAACAAGGAGAGGCAGACACTCACAGGCCACTAAAAGAGGGCATGGTGCATCCTCTGCAGGCGTGGCATGCTTGTCCTTTTTTTCCGCTGCTGGTCGTGTTATTGAGCCAAAACATGCAGAAGAGTTGGTGGAGTGGATAAATAAGCCGTCCTCATCCTCCCCATCCTCTGTCACCCAGGCTCATACTAGTTTGCCTTTCACCTTAGCTGCCAAAAAGGCCTTTTCCACTGGCTCCTTCTCCACAGCTACTCCTTCCATAGCCCTGCCATCATGCACAGAGGAGTCACCGGAATTATTTAAACATAGTGTCAGTTACATGCTGCTGGAGGATAAGCAGCAATTTGAATGCTCCGAT
Source organism: Lithobates sylvaticus (assembly GCA_028564925.1). Classification (NCBI taxonomy): domain Eukaryota; kingdom Metazoa; phylum Chordata; class Amphibia; order Anura; family Ranidae; genus Lithobates; species Lithobates sylvaticus. The sequence goes on along the minus strand of CM053027.1, from coordinate 385,103,988 downwards.
GTTGGTTCCCAGGTTGAGGAAGGGAATAACGTGAGCCTAGAGAGAGGGGGTGCCATGGAAGGACAAGAAATTAGCAGTCATGTTCCCCAAGCTGAAGCATACTGCCAAGTTTGCTCCAGTGACGAGGAGGGAGGGGATGATGAGGTCACTGACTGTATTTGGGTGCCTGAGAGAACAGAGGAGGAAAGGGAGGTGAAGGAGGAGGCACAACTCCAAAGAGGCAGGATGTCCTCCAGGGGCTGTCTTAAGGGCAGCCATCCTATTGCATCACACCACATAGCTCCACAGGTGCAGGGCGCTGCTGACTCCCCGCTGACTTCCAAAAGTTCATTGGTGTGCGTTGCTGTTTTCAATCTATGTCTAAAGCGAATCAAGTGTGGCCAGGACACCAGCCGCTTGGGCACCACATACTTGACAAGACATATGATGACCTGCCATGCAGTCCATTGGCAACAGCACCTGAACGACCCACATCGTAAAAAAATGCTTCTCCTTCCTCCTCATCTGGGATCTCTACCCCTACTATACCACAAGTTTTCTCAAAAACCCTGCACTGAGATAAATGATGGTATAACAATGGGTGCCACAAGTACTTGCACCCAATCTGCTAGCAGTACACCACCTGTTGATTTCACCAGGCAAATTTTGCTACCCCAGTTGCTGAACCGTTTAAGAAAATACCGTCCCAGCCATGCACATGATCAACATCTAAATACTAGCTTGGCCAAATTTCGAGCACTACAACTGCTGTCTTTTCATCTGGTAGACTCCTTTTGTGAATTTGCAGAATGTGCTATACCACAGTGGCAGGTTCCAAAAGTAAATTTTTTTTCACGTAAGGCCATTCCTGCTCTGTACCATCATGTGGAAGGCAATGTTTTAGTCTCGTTGGACAGGGTGGATGGTGGTCAGCAGCAAGGTTCACATTACTGCTGACTCAAAGTCCAGCAGGCATGGTCAGGGACGTTACATTTCCTTTACAGCGCACTGGGTAACTCTGCTGGCAGCTGGGAAGGATGCAGAACAGGGTTCAGTGCTGGGGCTTGTTCCACCACCATGCCTCCAAAAAGCCGGTGGTGATTCTGCCACATAAGTCTGCTCCACCCCCTCCTCTTATTATTTCTCTGTGGCCTGTTCTGCTGAATTGTCCTCTGAACCAGCAGTGCTCCCCAAGCGTTCAAGGGGCTACACAAGAATTCAGACTAAAAGATGCCATGCAGTGCTTCAGTTGGTCTGTCTAGGGGACAGAAGCCACACTGAGGCATAGATTCTGTCAGTTCTGCAGGGGCAGGCTCAGAGGTGGTTGACGCCACGGCAGCTTGAGCCAGGAATGGTTGTATGCGACAATGGCACCAACCTTCTCTCTGCCCTCAGACAGGGACACTTGACACATGTTCCATGCTTGGCACACATCCTGAATTTGGTGGTGCAGCGTTTCTTGAACAGGTACCCAGGCTTCTTCTGATGCAGGCCAGAAAAGTCTGTGGTCATTTCTGGCGGTCATACAATGCCAGTGCTAGCCTGGCTGACATTCAATGGGAATTCAACATGACGTAACTCGGTGGCCCCTCCCTTGCCTATAAAGGAGCTGTCAAAGCAGAGAGGTGGCAGACGATGTGGGGTGCTTTTTTTTCTTTCTATTTTCCATGTCCGGCAGGCAACGTGATTTGCGGTGGATTACATTGAGGGATACTATTTTTTTTCTTTTTTAATAAAGGACTAAAGGTCAAAAACTGTGTACTGTGTTTCTTACTTTTGTACAATTTTTTGGTGAATGCGTAGGGGTACAATGTACCTGATACCCATTCACATAGGGGGGGACCAAGATCCGGGGGCCCCCTTGTCAAAGGGGCTTCCAGATTCCGATAAGCCCCCCGCCCGCACACCCTGACAACCACCAGCCAGGGTTGGCAGAAATAGAGGAGGGGGGTGGCACTCGCTCATCCCCCCCCCCCTTTTCCTGACCTGCCAGCCTGCATGCTTGGAAAATGGTCTGGTATGGATTTTGGGGGGACCCCACGCCATTTTTGTTTTACATTTTGGCATTTTTTTTTATCTTTATTGCCGGGAGTCGGATATACAATACAGCTGCCAGCCCGTTTAATAATTATTTTTTCTTTAAAATTTCATTATTGTTGTTCTATACATTGCACAGATGCACCACTTTACAGGCAGACTAAGGGGGCCCCATGCACAATATTTAAAGGAATATTTCATTTTTATTGTTTCACTTTTAAAATCATTAAAATCACTGCTCCTTTAAAAACGAAAGTTTTTTAAAAAAATGCATTGATGTATGTCCCCTAGGGCACTACCTGGGTCCCCATACACTTTTTATGGCAATAACTTGCATATAAGCCTTTAAAATGAGTACTGTTGATTTTTCATGTTCGTGTCCTTTAATAGGGTTTGCATGTTCACTAGAACTTTTTGCCCGTTCAAGATGTTCTGGGTGTTCGGTCCATCCCTAGTCACCATGTACCTGTATTACAAAAATGCTGTGGTCTTTGCATTGCCCCCCCCCCCCCCCCACCAGATCTTCACTATTCAGTGTGCTGCTGTTTCCCTGCCTCTTGCTGACATGCCCCAATCACAGTCTTCTGCAGCTGAGAACAGAGAATGTTTTGCCTTGCATTTCTATGTTAAAGTGAATGTAAGGGTTCACATATACTTTAATAATATCCTAAAATCACTGCAATAATTGTCCCCTGTGTGAGCTTAAAGTGATACTAAAGTCTATTTAATTTTATTTTTTTAATAACAAACATGTCTATACTTACCTACTGTGTGCAGTGGTTTTGCACAGAGCAGCCCAGATCCTCCTTTTCTCGGGTCCCTCTTCAGCACTCTTGCCTCTCCATCCTGTTGAGTGCCCCCACAGCACGCAGCTTGCTATGCGGGCTCCCAAACCGTGCCCTGTTCTGTGTTCATTCAGACATGGAGCCGTGGCCTGGCCCTGCCCCCTTTCTCTCCTCATTGGCTCAGTGACTTTAATTGACAGCATTGGGAGCCAATGGCACCATGCTGTTGTCTCAGCCAATGAGGAGAGGAGTAGCAGGGGAGTAACTCTCAAGCAACATCGCTGGATCTAGATGGGGCTCAGGTAAGTATTAGGGGGGCTGAGGGGGGCTGCTGCAACAGAAGATTTTTTTATCTTCATGCATTCTTAAAACTTTTGACTTTACAACCCCTTTAATTCCACCAAAGCTGTTAAAGTGCTTGGAACGTCAGTCTTTTGATTTATGTGCAAGATTAACGTGTATATGTTTATTACAAATCAAGATGCCATGATTTTATTAACATAGTCTCACCTCTAAAAGAAGTGGTATTTCTTCCTCTTGACCTTTCAGAAAGTTTTGTGTGTCCAGGTAGAGACAGAAACCGGGATTGCTGAACAGTAGCCTAAAAATAAGTGAACAGGACTGTCAGACTTGTTTTTCAACATTCAACATTCAAACTACCCTAAGCAATATGTGGAATACTGGGGAAAACAAACAACACTTGTTAGATGATCTACATAAAAGTGTCCATAAATACAGTGTCTTCATTGTAAGAAAGTGCTCAAAAACAGTCCACTGTGAAATCTAGTGGCAAATTAGACGTCCAAATGCTTGTGTCACCACATGCCCCAAGCAAACTGAAACTCACCAGAATCCTACGACCCTAGATATTACTATGGGTCAATAAGTGCTTGTAATATCAGAGGATCTCATCTCTAAATGTCACTTTTAAGGAACAGGACCCTTCAACATCACCTCTTCACTCCAATTAACTCATGTGGGAATAGAAGAACCGCAAATACAGCATCAGTGCATAACCTGTGTTTATTCCATAAATCCAGCAGCCACAAAAAAATTTAAACCATATAGATATATACTTATACAGATGTGTGAAAAAGAATTTGCCCCTTCCTGATTTTTTTTTTTAATTTGCATATTTCTCACACTTAAATGATTCAGATCATCAAACAAATTTTAACATTACACAAAGATAACCCAAGTAAATGTAAATCCAAGATGCAGTTTTAAAAGTATTATTTCATTTAATAAGAGAAAAAAGCTGTTCAAACCTGCCTGGCCCTATGTGAAAAAGTAATTGCCCCCTCCCATGGTGGATCATGAATGAACTGTGATTAACCACAATTTTTTGGAAAGCTGAGTTAAATTTCACTTGCCACACCCAGACTTGATTACTGCCAGACCTGTTGAATCAAGAAATCACATAAATAGAAGCTGCCTGACAAAGCGAAGCGCGTTAACAGATCACAAAAAGCCACACATAAAAACACAATTTAAAAAAATTCAAGAACAGATTAGAAACAAAGTAATGTACATGTATTGGTCTAGGAAGGGCTTCAAAGCCATTTGTAAGGCTTTGGAACTCCAGTGAACCACGGGGAGAGCCATTATCCACAAATGGAGATAACTTGGAACAGTGGTGAACCTTCCCAGGAGTGGCCGGCCTACAAAAATTACTCCAAGAGCATGACTAATGCCGCGTACACACGAAGGGACTTTTGCCGGCGGACCTAAGTCCAGCGGATAATCCGCTGGACTTTCCAGCTGGGTCCGCTGGACTAAAAAGCGAACGGACTTGACCACACACGATCACGCAAAAAGTACGGCGGTTCACGCGATGACGTACAGCACGTACGACGGGACTAGAAAACGAAAAATACTAGAAAAATACTTGCTACTGAGCATGCGTCCTTTTTTGGTCCGCCGGACCATACTACACACGGCCGGATTGTCCGCTGGACTGCCAAGTCCAGCGGATAATTTTAAAACAAAACTTAAAACTTTAGTCCGCCGTACTTTGGCCAAAAAAAGTCCGCCGGCGCCCACACACGAGGGGATTATCCGCTCGACTTCGGTCCAGCGGATAATCCCGCGGGATAGTCCCTTCGTGTGTACGCGGCATAAGACTCATCCCAGAGGTCATAAAAGAACCCAGAACAACATCTAAAGAACTGCAGGCCTCACTTGCCTCAAGGAAGATCAGTGTTCATGATTCAACAATAAGAAAGAGACTGGGCAAAAAATGGCATCCATGGGAGAGTTCCAAGGCCAAAGCTACTGCTGACCAAAAAGAACACAAAGGCTCATCTCACATTTACCAAAAATCCTCTTGATTATCCCCAAGACTTTTAGGCAAATATTTTCTGGACTGATGAGACAAAAATTTTACTTTTTAGAAGGTGTGCGTCCCGTTACATCTGTTATCCGTTGTAAATGGATAGTAAACTGGTTAAAAGACTATATTCAGAGATTAGTGATTGATGATTCATACTCTGAATGGTCTAAGGTTATCAGTGGTGTTCCCCAAGGTTCCGTGTTGGAACCCTTACTTTTTAATATAAGGGTTTAATATTGCAATAAAAGTAACATTTCAGTATTTGCAGATGACACCAAGCCATAGGCTTGCGCAATGGGTGTGCCTGGGCACACCCTAAACACCCTGTGTGGCACAGACTGCCCCTGCCTAGGCCTCCCCCCTCTATGTCCCACCTGCAGCGCTGCTGGCTTCCCTCCTCTCCTTTCCTGCAGAATGCTGCAGACGATCGTTTCAGGATGGAGAGCGGGGAAGGGGCCAGTAAATATGTAATTTAGCAGCTCCTTCCTTTTCTAAATAAACACGATGAGTGATTGGTACCGATCACTCACTGTGTTCATATATAACTGAAGAATAGTAAACTGTTTGCTATGCTTCCATTTGTGAATGAACAGAAAGCCGCTCAGCACAGAGCACTTCCCATTCATTAACTGTCCAGTGCAGCTGAGGCTGCAGAGAAAGGGACTGGGGAATCTCTGTCCACAGTCCCTTCCTTTGTCTCAAAAGGGAGAAGGTTTGAGCTGTGGGATGCACACCCTAATGCAATAGGCTGCTGTTGATAAATATAAAGTTATGCAGTTGGTTTTAAACTAATGTCTCGCTGGTATAGGGTACCTGCAGATTTAGCTCGTATCTACCCTTCCACATCCGAGCTGTGCTGGAGGGGTTGCGGACACCGGGGAACGTTAACTCACATATGGTGGGAATGCACCCTGATTAAGCCCTTCTGGGAAGACCTGCAAGAGCAGATAAAAACAGTAACAGGGATAGAGGTCCCTTTCTCCCCGCTACATTTTCTTCTGAACATACCCCCGATCCCGCTTAGTCGTTACAAAAAGAATGTGCTACCACATCTGCTGAATGCAGCAAGACGCCTAGTCCCAATGTATTGGAAGACTTCCAGAATCCCCACTCGAGAAGAGTGGCACAGTAAAGTAGGTGAGATCCGAGAGGCTGAGAACTGGGTGGCCACCTGTAAAGGCTTAGAGGACAAATTTCATAGCACCTGGGCACCCTGGGCTGAATACACCTCAGACCCCAACCAGATTCCCTCTAGCCTAGATGTCGCCTTGCTGGAACTGGCAGATCCCTCACTTAAAGCGCTTAGGATGGCAATGGCCCAGGGGACAGCCAAACCACCCCCAAGAGACCACAGTGACTAGTTCATATGTTTTAGACTTAACGTTTCGGCGTGGTGCGCCCGGAGCAGACGAAGATGACATCCCATCCTGAGAAGCTGGTAATCTGACCTAACCCCCCCAATCCTCTTCTCCCTCCCCCTGCCCCTCCCGCTTCTCCCTCCCTGCTACCCACTCCCCCTTCCAGTTGCTAAGCAACTACGACTTACCTATCTTAATTCTGTTTCTCCTCTTTTTACTTATTGTTTTTCTCTGCTGTATATTGTGGATGATATGTAAACTTACGCTGGACTGTTGGCTGATGAGGGGTCTTATAGCCTTATTAGCACGTAAGTAGACATCAGAGTTATCCGAGGTGGTGGAGGCCATTGAGCCCCCCCCCCCCGGCTGCAGATCTCGGGACCACGCGCTTCACGCATTTCAGGAGGCGTCCCAGCCCCGGGTTCAACCCCGGAGATGGGACGCCCTTAGATGGGACCCCACGCCCCACCTTGCCCTTCTCACCCACACAGTCCTCTAGCTAATATATGGTTGCCCTCATATTCAGGACCCACAACAACTTCCTAAACCCTCGATTTTCCTCTATCTTTATGTATGTCTGTTCACCCCAAGCACCTCTTATTGTTGCCACCATGACTCTACGTAGTCGGCGGTTTATGATCTTTACAATTGGTGACCATGTTTTGTTTATGTGTTATTTTACCAATAAAAACTGATTATACAAAAGTTATGCAGTTGGGGCCTAAAAACATGCATGCATCATACATATTAGGGATAGTACAACTGGGGGAATCAATGGTGGAGAAGGATCTGGTATATCATACATTTAACAATAGCATGCAATGAAAGACTGCAGTTGCTAAAGCAAGCAAAATATGTTCTTGTATTAAAAGAGGTACAGACAACAGCAAAAGAGATATCATTTTGCCCCTGTGCAAATCATTAGTAAGACCTCATCTGGAATATGCAGTTCAATTTTAGGGCACCAGTTCACAAAAGGCATATCATAGAACTGGAGAAAGTGCAGAGAAGGGCAACCAAACTGTTAAGAGGCATGGAGCAGTTCAATTATGAGAAAAGATTAGCTGAACTGAATGTATTCTCTGTTGAGAAGAGGAGATTAAGGGGGGATATGATAACCATATATTAATACATAAGTGGTTCATATAGTGAACTTGGTGTAGAGTTATTCATTCACTTTCAGGCCATTACAGAGGATGGGGGGCACTCTTTACGTCAGGAGGAAAATGTGGAATAGACTCCCTCAAGAATTGGTTCTGGCCAGCTCGGTAGACTATTTTTTAAAAAGAGCTGGATGCATTCCTAAATACACAAAATATAACTGAAATCCCTCATGGGGGGTCAGGAAGGACTTTTTTTCTCCCACTGGGTCATGCTTCACTGTTGTCTTTTTTTTTTTTTGCCTACCCCATGGATTTTTTTTTTTACATTGCTTGAACTAAACTGACTTATGTCTTTTTTCAACCTGTCAAAACCCTTTAGAAACAAACAATACTTGTGGGTAAAGGGAGCCTATGAACTTCTGTCCTCCTCCCGGGATGCAGTGCTGGGGCCTGACTGGCCAATGGCCAGGCCCAAGCACTTTCATATTGGGGAGCAGAGCCTACCATTAAATCTGTGTAAGCTCCAACTCTGACCAACATGGTACTTACATAGTTGGTAAGGTTGAATAACTTACAAAGGAATTTTATCCATGGCTCTGAGTATGATGAAGTTATCAGTGGGTGGGTGGGTTGTGAGCCCCTTTGCCTTTACACAAATATTACGTGAGCTTAACAAAAAATTTATATCACTAGATGACAACATATTGTATCAAATTTAACAACAAAATATTCCTATATATTTAAAGCTTAATCAGTTCTGTGATTTGAAAGACAAACCAGCCAACCCTTACTTTTCTATAATGCAGTTAACCAGCCGTGGATCTTGAACGTCCAGCGTACACCCAAAAAACGTAATTTAAAGAGGTATAGATACACCTAATCTAAAGGTATATTTCAAAAAGTGTGCACTCCTAATTGTCATACCATGCTGTCTCTGACAGCTGTGATCTAAGCTAACAAACCAGAGCCAATCGGAGTGGTTCCTGATGAACACCATGACAGTCAATCAAGGTGACCACTATGAAGCTGGAGGCATTTGATTTTTTCCAATTGTCAGCCTATAAAAAAAACCTGAGCTGTTACTTAATAAAAGTTCTTCCAATTCATTCTGCTATTAATTCTTCTTAATCCTAATTAGCTCTAAGCAATCCCCCTTTTCTATTGTTTCTGTTAATTCATTTTTTGTCACTTTGTGTCATTTGTTTGTTTTTGTACCACTGCATTGCAAAAATACATCTAATTTTTCTGAAAAAATACACCTTTCTCCTTCTGGGACAAATGTTAAACCCATGAGCCCTTTTCAAACCCATAAACACGCTTTCCTAAACTGGTGCTCATTTTACCCTCTTCTCGTTTCAAGGCTTCAACCCACTTATGGGTGTCTATGGTTAGAGATGCTTGCAGCAGAGAAGACATAATCACAAATCAATGTGGGTAAGAGATAATGGTGCAAGCTAATTTCTATATGAGAATAGAGAGTTACAGCATGGACTCTGTAGTCAGATCATATATTTATAACAGAACAAAATTACTCCTTCGAAAACTGGTTTGAAAATTCTTGTACATTTGAGTTTTTAATGGAAGAAACAATAAAGTTACCGCTCTGTTCCTTGTTATAAGACTGTTATGCTTCCTCAAACTCTCTCTCATGCTGTGTCGCCGGCGGATCAGGATTTCCTTGGCTTGTTTTTCACCGGTTCCATTTGTAAGATTGTGCCTGTTGTAGGAGAGTGTCTAGAAAAAATAATTACATTGCAGACTTTGAATGTTCAAAATCAATAAAAGGATTTCTAACATTTACATTAACATTTCACCTACTAAGGCAAAGTTTGACAGGTTAGTGGTTTGGCTCTTAATGTACAATTTTGCCTAAGAATAAAATTATCTGATAAATGCAATAAGGACAATATGTGATTAATGTTATATTCGGTGGACTAGACATAAAAAGAAAAAAGTAAAGCGCACCTACATAAAGCAAATCTTACCCGTTGGCGTATCTGATAGAGGTTCCTTGATAAGACATCTCGCATTTCATTAACGTCAGATGGGGAAAGAGGGTTTATTTTATTCTTTTCATATGTTCTGGTTTAAAGAATCAAAAATAAGGTTAATAAATGCCATTCTTGCATTAAATAGCAAATGCATGGACTAACTGGATTACTTATTTGAAAAGGCTGTAAAAAACATAAAAATAAAAATACCAATACCAATTAACATGAAATACTACTATTAAAGTAGTCTACAAATTGTGCATGAGAGAATCCTGATCACCTGTATGCATTTTTTATAGATGTCTGTAACATGTGTGATATTTTGGACTACATTTATCATATCCTTATCCTCAGCCCAAACCCAAATCCTGCAACCCAATCTGTACTTCACTGCCTTCCGCCAGGACAATCACCCAATGCACACTAGGAGTGGATGGGGGGAAAACAGGAATATTGTTAGAATAGCATTTTTGCTAGTGCATAATTGGTTGAATTCAGTTCGCATTTGCAGCGCTATACAAATCATTCATTCATTCATTCATTCACATAATTTACCAAGCTCATTTAACAGCCTCTACTCCTTTCGTAAATAATGGATAAGGGTTTGAGACATTACAAGCTAGTGGCTTGAAAAATAAAAAAATGTTGTTACACCAACTATTTATGCATATTTGACTCATTCATTCCTCCTAAGGGTCATGCAATACCTTGCAAATATAACTAAACTTATGCTTTATGGATCTATGTGACTCTGTCAGTAACAGTACCATACAGTGGGAAAATAATCATTTGATCCCCTGCAGATTTTGTACATTTTCTCACTTACAAAGAAATAAAGGGTCTATAATTGTTATCATCAGTGTATTTTTAAATGATTGAGACAGAATATCAACCAAAAATCCAGAAAAAACACGATACAAATGTCATAAATTGAGTTGTAGTTCAATCAGTAAATTAAGTATTTGATCCCCTACCAACCAACAATAATTCTGGCTCCCACAGACTGGCTACAGTATGTGCTCATGTGGTGCACAGATTAGTCCTGTTAATTTAAGATTGTGCTCTTAACCACTTAAGCCCCAGACCATTTGGCTGTCCAAAGACCAGAGCACATTTTGAGATTCGGCACTGCGTCGCTTTAACTGACAATTGCGCGGTCGTGCGACATGGCTTCCAAACAAAATTGACGTCCATTTTTTCCCTACAAATAGAGATTTCTTTTGGTGGTATTTTATCATGTCTGCAGATTTTATTTTTTGTGCTATAAAAAAAAAAAAGGATGACAATTTTGAGAAAAAAGCAATATTTTTTACTTTTTGCTATAATAAATATCCCCAAACATATATAAAAAAAAGTTTTTTTTTCCTCAGTTTAGGCCGATATGTATGTAATTTTGGTAAAAAAAATCGCAATAAGTATTTATTGATTGGTTTGCGCAAAAGTTATAGCTACAAAATAGGGGATAGTTTTATGGCATTTTTATTAATATTTTTTTTTTTACAAGTAATGGCGGCGATCAGAGATTTTTATCGTGACTACGACATTATGGCAGACAGATCGGACACTTTTGGCACTATTTTGGGACCATTCACATTTATACAGCGATCAGTGCGATTAAAAATGCATTGATTACTGTGTAAATGTGACTGGCAGTGAAGTGGTTAACCAGAAGGGGGTGCTGCAGGGGTTAAGTGTGTCCTAGGGATGTGTTCTAACTTTGGGGGGAGGGGCTATGTGTGACACGACACTGATCACCGCTCCCGATTAGTGTCAGTGTCACTAGGCAGAACTGGGAAATGCTTGTTTACATCAGCATTTCCCTGTTCTTTCACTCCGTGAGACGATCGCAGGTATCCCTGCGGACATCGAGTCTGCAGGACCCGCGATCACACTCACGGAGCTTGCGGCAGGGTCGCGCACACAACCACACAGCGGGAAAATTAAAGGGACATACCTGTACACCCATTTGCCTTTCCGTACCATTCTGCCGACGTATATGAACATGCAGCGGTCGGCAAGTGGTTAATGATAACTCCTTATGTGTATAAAAGACACTTGTCCACATAATCTCTTCCTTCCATTCAAATTTCACCATCATGGGCAAGACCAAAGAGCTATCAGAGGATGTCAGGGACAAGATTGTAGACCTGCACAATGCTGGAATGGGCTACAAGACCATCAGCAAGAAGCTTGGTGAGAAGGAGGCAACTGTTGGAGCGATTATTCACATGTAGCAGTACCGCCATAGGGGCTGTAGAATGTAGTAGTTCCCCCTGTCACCCTGCCCAGCTGGCATTCACTTCCAGTCACGCTCCAGACAATGAACAGTCCATCAGCTTTGTTTTTTTGTATTTTATTGAGGGATTAAACTTGGATGGGGTTAAGGAATTTATGGAATGCCCAGAAAAGATTCTTGCATGGCTTGGAACAATTTAGATACTCTTCTCCTGCACAACACTTGCTGCAGACTATCTCTCCTTTTCCCTCCAGCACAGTTCTTCAGGCACAGCTAGCACGTGGTTAAGCCTGACACTGGTCTTAGCCAGGCCTTAGCAAAAGTACCTTATTACAGGCAGGGACGGCAGGCCCTTATGGTGTAGCAAAGAAAGTTCTAGTGCTAGCTGCCCTTTTTGGTGGACTACTGATCCCAGTCAGCCCTTTGCAGACCCTGAGAGCCCACCTGACTTCACTGCCAGTAACATCACAGTCTCTCCCGCTGGCTCTACATCCATCTCAGACTGCCTCCAAAATGCCTCTCCCAGCTCTCCCGACTGTGCCTGTCACTTAACGACACCTGGTAGATCACTCCTGGAGACTTGCCCAGCAGTATTCACCGCTGTCCTCTCCTGCTCCTGTTCAGGAAACCCCTTGGGTTGTTTGGGGTTCCTTCACAGCTCTGAGCCCCTGGCCCAAGGTCACCCCTCCCCAATACTGGGGGGCTCCCTCCAAGGCCCCAACAGCCCAACACTCCATCTCCAGTTCTTCCACCTGAACAACTCCTCCCCAGCTGGCCCGACCCTGGGTATTTAAGGAGGCCTACCCCCTGCCAATCCTAGTTGGGGATTGGTCAGGGCTTCTTAACACACCCTGGACAGCTCCACCTCTCTTTCCCTCCTCTGCTTCCAGAATCTTATGAGAGCCAGAGGGAGGTAACCAACAAATGACACGGCCCGTGAGTCACCAGCCTATTTTAAACCACTCCCAGCCCCACAGATCAAAACAAAATGGGCTAGATTTAAGCTAGCATAGAATAAGGTGCAGCACATAAAGAAATAAGTTAAAATATCCTATCTAAAACAGTCCAGAAAAAAAGTCCAAAAAGAAGAAAGGGAGGAGGACTACAGGCCCCAGCAAGCACCACAAAGTATTCCAAGTGGCAAAGCACAATTTAAGGAAATAAATGGTGACAGACCCTCCACCTTCAGAGCAATCGCTTCGCTCACCTCAAAGACTGGACCACTGAACTAACAAATGGTCAAGTACACAGGTTCCTTCATAGGGTAAGTAATCCAGGCAGAGACAGGAACTCCAGTAGATTCCCAGAGTATATACAAAGGTGAAGCAAAAACATATCTAAGTGCTCACTGTGGATCAGTTATAAAGCAGCTGGTTACTCACAAATGACTGTGTAAAAAAGGCTTATCCACAACAGACAGCTGGTGATGTGTAGGATGCAGGTGACGTCAGCGTGTAGCTCCTCTCCCGTACGCCTTATACTCATAGAACTTCCTTATCGGGGCTGAGATTTAAGCTAGGCCTGCATAAATGTAACGACACTGGCCAAAAATCTAACTCTAGCACCTACCTAAGGTGATGCTACACACAAATGGAAGAAATACAAAATAACCATCAATCGCCCTCGGTCTGGAGCTCCAGGCAAGATTTCACCTCATGGGGTTAGGATGACCATGAGAAAAATGAGGGATCAGCCCAAAACTACACAGGAGAAGTTTGTGAATGATCTCAAGGCAGTTGGGACCACAGTCACCAAACAAACCATTGGTAACACAATACATGATGGATTGAAATCCTGCAGCGCCCACAAGGTCCCCCTCCTCAAGAAGGCACATGTACAGGCCCATTTGAAGTTTGCCAATGAACATCTAAATGATTCAGAGAAGGATTGGGAGAGAGTGCTGTGGTCAGATGAGACCAAAATTGAGCTCTTAGGCATTTTTGATTTGTCGTGTTTGGAGAAAGAAAAATGCTGATTATGACCCTAAGAACACCATCCCTACAGTCTAGCATGGAGATGGAAACATTATATTTTGGGACTGTTTCTCTGCTACAGATACAGGTCAACACTGAGGGGCCAATAGACGGGGCCATGTATTGTGAAATCTTCGATGAAAACCTTCTTCCCTCAGCCAGAACACTGAAATGGGTCGTGGATGGGTCTTCCAGCATGACAATGACCCAAAACATACCGCCAAGGCAACAAAGGAGTGGCTAAAGAAGAAGCACATTAAGGTCATAGAGTGGCCTAGACCTTAATCCTATAGAAAACTTATGGGGGACCGGAAATGTCAAGTTGCCAAGTGACAGCCAAGAAACCTTAAAGCAGAGTTCCAGTCATTTTTGTGTTTATTAAAAGTCAGCAGCTACTTACTGTATGGACATCAGTTGTTGGTGGTACGATCCATAATATTACCCAGGACTGCTGCTGCAATAGACTCTGCTTATGTGTTTGGACATATAGATACCTTGTGGAGATTTTCCTTTTGTTACTAATGATTGTAGCATTATAACATGCAGTTTACAGTTATATTTGGTATCTACCATACCTTTGTGTTTATTTTTCTTTTTATGATTGTAACCACCTAAATGTATCAATGTTTGTCTTTGTTCAATAAAAACCTTTTCTGATTTAAAAAAAAAAAAAGTCAGCAGCTACAAAAAAGTGTAGCTGCTGACTTTTAATAAACAGCCACTCACCTGATAGCGTGCGGCTTCACAGCCGGGTGCACACTGCGAATTTGCAATCGGCGTCACACTCTGTGACTGGTCCTGATGCCTTCTGGGACCTGTCATGTGTCCCAGAAGACTTCGGGAGGAAGGGAGGAAGGAGAAGTTCCGCTTCCGATCGCCTAAGGAGACCGGAACGGAAGTGGGAGCAGGTACCTGTTCCTCCTCTCCTCGCCGAAAGCCAATTCACAAACTGGAGCCAGGGAACAGGCCCTAAAGCGGAACTTCCCCCTTTTGGGTGGATCTCCGCTTTACGGAATTAGAGAAGATCTGTAAAGTAGAGTGGACCAAAATCCCTCCTGTGATGTGTGCAAACCTGGTAACCAACTAAAGAAACTAAGAAATGTCTTACCTCTGTGCTTGTCAACAAGGGTTTGTCCACCAAGTACTAATGGTGGTACACACGATCGTAATTCTCGTCGGAAAAAACTCTGGCCGTTTTCCCGACGGAATTCCGCTCAAACTGTCTTGCCTACACATGGTCACACCAAATTCCGACCGCCAAGAACGAAGTGATGTACACTACAACGAGCTGAGTTCAATGCTTCCGAGCATGCGTCAAATTGTTTCCGAGCATGCGTAGGAATTTTGCATGTCAGAATTGCTAGAGACGATCGGAATTTCCGATAGAAACCTTTTCCGTCTGAAAAATTGAGAACATGCTCTCAATTTTTTGCTGTCGGAAATTCTACCAGCAAAATTCCGATGGAGCCTACACACGGTCGCATTTTCCGATGAAAAGCTCTCATCTGTCTTTTTCTGTCCGGAATTCCGATCGTGTGTACGCGGCATAAGTCATGTTTTGCTTAGGGATCAAATACTTATTTTACTCACTGAACTACAACTCAATTTGTACCATTTGTATCATGTGTTTTTTCTTGATTTTTGGTTGATATTCTGTCTCTATCATTTAAAATACACCTATGATAATAATGATAGACCCTTAATTTCTTTGTAAGTGGGCAAACTTACAAAATCTGCAGTGGATCAAATAATTATTTTCCCCACTGTATATCAGCCTATGTGCACATATTCTTAAACTCTATAATTTTCATAATCAGTTTTATTCTAGGAGTTTGGTTTGTCTGCTGTTTTATCTTATTGTCACTGACAAAAGTTCATATTATTAATATCTAACAGATGAAGAGAGCTGGGTTTATTTTTATAGAGTAATAAACTCTCATTAGCCTGCAGCTCCATGTAGCACACCACAGACTCATCAAAAGTCCCTTCGGACCAATGTGAGTGCATTGTGGATCAATGAATAACCACCTGATATGATAAACAAGAGACACATTTTCACAAAGTCTAATTTGTGTAGTACTTACCCCAATGATGATAAAGATGGGTCCCTACTCAAGCCAGATTCCGCCATCTCAATAGCTTGCTTAATTTCCAGTTTTTTATATAAGGACACAATGCTTGATTTTGGCTCATTTTCTCGTACCAGTAGTCTACGCAGATATTTTTGATCAAACTGCTTAAACCTATGTTTGGCAGAAATCTTATGTGAGTATTGTATCACACACCTACATTCTAGATCAGATACAAACTGTAAAATGTAAACTCTATGCAAATGCTTTCTGATATAAATAAAATTACCTGGCAATTTTAAATGTTTTTCCAAGACTAAGCTACAGCTTTGTCCCTGCAGAATGGGCTCCACATGGTAATGTGGAAGAGCTTTGTCCACCATGTCCCTAAGTTGGGACTGGATCTTGCACTTTCAGATTTTCCAGCTCTGCATAGTGCCGTAACAATGCATAGAGTATAGTTATGATTTAAAGGCACTGCTACATCAGTAAACTGGACTTCTATACAGTCAATATAACAGTACGATAACAGTCCCACTCCTCTGTTGTTTACCAACATTACTAATTACATCTCTATATAATGTTAAAGTGAACCTGTAACAAAAATAATCTGAAAAGGCAAGCCTGTAAAAAAAGACTGAATACTTAAAGTGTTACTAAACCCACTACAGTAAAATCAGTCTATATTTGCAGTAAAGAATGCTTGTTTTACTCACTGTGGAACCTAAGGAGTTAATCTTTTGCATTGTGTAAAAAGGATGTCTTCTCTGATCCTCTCCTTCTTTTACTGTTCCCAATCTGGCCATAGGAAGGATTCTGCACATGCTCAGTTTGGTGTGTATTGCTAGAGTTTTTTTTTTTTTTTGGGAGGGTGCATGTGATCAGCACAGTGCCAATCAGCACTGTCTAGACAAAGGGTCAGGGCTTATGCTGCCTCATAGGACAGTCAGAGGAGAATGGAAACTCCTCCTGCAAGCTTTAACCAGTGCTCAGCTGGACACTGATAAAAGTTACAAGACTGCTTCATACTGCTGATGAGAAAGGGTATTTAGCAGTTTATATTTACTAAAATATTTGCATTCCCATGTTCTGTGTACAGAAATAGTGGGTTTAGTAACATTCTAACTTTCCACATGCCTCGCACCACTGAACATTACTTTGATGCTGAGAAATGGTCCCCTGAAGTCCGCTTTTGAGAGAGGCAATCTCATGGATACCCTGCAGCTCTCACTGGATACTCAACAGTTCCTCCCACTGACCTTTATGCATTAAAGGGTACAGTAGTAATGTAAAGGCTAGAGGGGGTCATGTGGTGGAGCTCAACGCTACAGGAAGTGTCAATTTCCCTAAAGACTTCAAATAACATTCTTAAAACTCAATGCAGTATCAAAGGCATGTATTTGCCCTCTTCTTTTACACATATGCTTTTTTAGGGATCTTTTTTAGATAATGACAGGGTGACTTTAAGGGAAACAATGTCAGAATCATGGCCAGGGCACATTGTAGGATTTTATTTGTCAAAAGGAAACTTGTAATGAGAGAAGTACATGGGCTCTATTCCTGACTCTCCAGAACAATTATGCAGATCTGGAGTTCTGACTTCTCTGGCTACACTGCTGCCAACATTTTTTTTTCAGTACAGGTCTTCTTTAATTGAATATGTCGCCTTACGCATTATTTAAAATATATTTATGAGAGAGATACAAAAGAAAAAGTAAGAGCAATGTACAGTATGCCTCTGTATTTTAAATGAAAGCATGCTTGCTGTATTTACTATAAAGCCCTACAACTGCAAGCACCACCCTAGTGCTTTGGGGGTTGTAACATAATCCTAACATAATTACTAATATAATAATAATAATAATTACTGACATAATTACTTCAATGCTGGCAAAAGCACTTCAAGGTAAAAGTATGTTCAACCATAGCATTTATTAGATGTAATGCTGCAGATGATTTTTTTTTTATATTTTAACCTACTTGTCTTTGCAGTAGTTGTGTCCCCAGTGACCACAAACATCCACGAGGCCTGCCTTTATGTGATCCAAAAACTGGGGATGAAATAACACTTGATTATTGACATGTACACATAGTCCAGAATTCTAAATAATCAAATAATATCACTAATTAGAAGACAAATGCCACTCTGCAGCTATCCCTTGATGTTACTCACTGTTTTATTTAGCCAATTCACATTCAGTACATATCCCCACATCTTAAATATTACGGTGGGTATAGATAAGAGTCACCCCCCTTTAAAATAATCAAATTGTGTTGCTTTGCAGCCTGAAATGTAATAAGTGAAAGATATAACACCAACATGTCATTAAAAAAAATAAGAAAATTCAAGAACAAAATCACTGAGTTGGAAAAATGATCACCCCTTTGTGTCCGTATTTTGTTGGACCACCTTTTGCTTTAATTACAGCCTTGAGTGTTGGGATTAGGGATGAGGCGAACACCCCCCCGTTCGGCTCGCACCAGAACCCGTGAACGGACCTAGTCCGTGCAAGCTTTAGAACCCTATTAGTTATAATGGATGCGAACGTTCGAAATCAAAAGTGCTAATTTTAAAGGCTAATATGCATGTTAATGTCATAAAAAGTGTTTGGGGACCTGGGTCCTGCCCCAGGGGACATGTATCAATGCAAACATTTTTTTTTAAAACGGCCGTTTTTTCAGGAGCAGTGATTTTAATAATGCTTAAATTGAAACAATAAAAGTGTAATATTCCTTTAAATTTCGTACCTGGGGGGTGTCTATAGTATGCATGTAAAGGGGCGCATGTTTCCAGTGCTTAGAACTGTCTCTGCAAAAAGTGTCATTTTTGCAGAAAAGAAAGCTATTTAAAATCACTCGCGGCTAATGTTAATTGACGGCTCCCGTAATACAGAGAACAGTCATTCATTGAAAGTCATTCATTAAAAAAAAGTAATTGAAAAAAAATAAAAAAAATGAAAAAAAAAAAAAGCGTGGGGGTCCCCCCAAATTCAATAATCAGGCCCTTCAGGTCTGGGATGGATATTAAGGGGAACCCCAGCCAAAAAAAAAATAAAAAATGACGTAGGGTCCCCCTCAAAATCCATACCAGACCCTTGAGGTCTGGGATGGATTTTAAGGGGAACCCTAGCCAAAAAAAAAAATGGCGTGGGGTCCCTCTCAAAATCCATACCAGACCCTTATCCGAGCACGCAACCTGGCAGGCTGCAGGAAAAGAGGGGGGGACGAGAGCGGCCCGCCCTCCCGCCTGAACCGTACCAGGCCACATGCCCTCAACATTGGGAGGATGCTTTGGGGTCCCCCCAAAGCACCTTGTCCCCATGTTGATGAGGACAAGGGCCTCTTCCCCACAACCCTGGCCATTGGTTGTGGGGGTCTGTGGGCGGGGGGCTTATCGGAATCTGGAAGCCCCCTTTAACAAGGGGACCCCCAGATCCCGGCCCCCCCCTGTGTGAAATGGTAAGGGGGTACAAAAGTACCCCTACCATTTCACCAAAAAAGTGTCAAAAATGGCAAAAATGACAGGAGATGGTCTTTGACAATTCCTTTATTAAAATCTTCTTTCTTCTTGCTTCATCCTTCGGTTTCTTCATCTTCTCCTTCCGTCATCTTCTTCCATCTTCTTCTTCCATTTTCTTATTCCTTCGATCCGCTTCTTCTTGCGCTGGTCTTCTCGTCCTTCTCGTCCGGCATCTTCTTCCATGGCGTCGGCATCTGTTCTTCTGTCGGGCCGCTCCTCGCAATGGGAGGCTCCCGCTGTGTGAGGCTTCGCTCCGTCTGACAGGTCTTTTATAACGGAGGGCACCTGGTGACCCCGCCCCCCTCAGACGTCATGGGGAAAGCCATAGGGAATTCCCCATGACGTCCCCGTGCGTCAGAGGCGGCGGGGTCACCAGGTGCCCTCCATTATAAAAGACCTGTCAGACGCAGCGAAGCCTCACACAGCGGGAGCCTCCCATTGCGAGGAGTGGCCCAAGAAGAGACACCGACACCGACGCCATGGAAGAAGATGCCGGACAAGAAGGACGAGAAGACCAGCGCAAGAAAGAAGAAAGAAGATTTTAATAAAGGAATTGTCAAAGACCGTCTCCTGTCATTTTTACAATTTTTGACACTTTTTTGGTGAAATGGTAGGGGTACTTTTGTACCCCCTTACCATTTCACACAGGGGGGGGGGCGGGATCTGGGGGTCCCCTTGTTAAAGGGGGCTTCCAGATTCCGATAAGCCCCCCACCCGCAGACCCCCACAACCAATGGCCAGGGTTGTGGGGAAGAGGCCCTTGTCCTCATCAACATGGGGACAAGGTGCTTTGGGGGGGACCCCAAAGCATCCTCCCAATGTTGAGGGCATGTGGCCTGGTACGGTTCAGGCGGGAGGGGGGGCCGCTCTCGTCCCCCCTCTTTTCCTGCGGCCTGCCAGGTTGCGTGCTCGGATAAGGGTCTGGTATGGATTTTGAGGGGGACCCCACGCCCTTTTTTTGGCTAGGGTTCCCCTTAAAATCCATCCCAGACCTCAAGGGTCTGGTATGGATTTTGAGGGGGACCCTACGCCATTTTTTTTTTTTTTTTTTGGCTGGGGTTCCCCTTAATATCCATCCCAGACCTGAAGGGCCTGGTTATTGAATTTGGGGGACCCCCACGCTTTTTCTTTTGTTTTTTATCAATGAATGACAGTTCTCTGTGTTACAGGAGCCATCAATTCATTAGCCGCGAGTGCTTTTAAATAGCTTTTTTCCTGCAAAAAATTACACTTTTTGCAGGGAAAGTTCTAAGCACAGGAAACCTGCCCCCCTTCACAGGCCACCTATAGAAACCCCCCAGATGTGATACTGCAATGCTGTACTAACAGCACGCACACACAAATCCCCAGAAATAAAGCACATATTGTCAGCAGTCAGCAACACACTGACACGCTGACACTGAAACACAATATTCGAGGCCGCCGTGGGGCGTGTACTAAAGCCCCTGAGCTATAATTGGCTACAGGCATCCTGCACACATGCGGGGTCACAGTGCATGCTTGGCCAATCATCAGCCAGCATTGCACTGCGACTAGCGCAATGCATTGCGGGCCGCTCGCATCACACGAATTTGATGCGAGCGGCCCAAATAGTTCTGGGCTCGCCGAGCGGGCGAACGCCCGATGTTCGATTCAAACATGGGTTTGAATCGAACACCGGGCCCATCCCTAGTTGGGATATGTCAGCCTTGAGTGTTGGGATATGGCTCTACTAACTTTGCCTATCTAGACTTTGCAATATTTGACCACTCTTCTTTGTAGAACTGCTCAAGTTCAGTAAAATTTGATGGGGATCATTTGTTGACTGCAGTCAACACTTTTTTAGTCTGGGCTCTGACTAGGCCATGCAAGGACATTCAATTTTTTCTCCTTCAACCATTGTGTGGTCATTTTTGCTGTATGCATTGGGTCATTGTCATGTTGGAAGGTAAATATTCTTCCCATTGATAACTTTCTGGCAGAGGGCAGCAGATTTTTTTTTGACGGTATTTTGTCCCATCCATTTTTCCTTCTATCCTGACAAGTGCTCAAGTCCCTGCTGCAGGCAAACACCCCATAACAGGATATTATCACCTCCATACTTTACTGTAGGGATGGTGTTATTTGGATGGTGAGCTGTATTTGATTTCTGAAAGACATCATTTGGTGTTGAGGCCAAATAATTCAATTTTAGTCTCATCTGACCATAACACCATTTTCCATGTGGCCTCAGAATCTTCAAGGTGCATTTTGGCAAAGCTCAGTCGTGCCTGCATGTGGTCTTTCTTGAGGAGTGCCTTTTTTCTTGCAACCCTCCCATACAAGGCACATTTGTGGAGAATATATGATATTGTTGTTATATGAGTAGGCCTTTTTTTTTTTTCATCAATACATTTTTATTGTTTTATAATAGAACCAGGAGAAAACAATGCATACATTGTACGTCATATTACAAGGTGTCGTAAACAATTTAATACATATATATATATGCATTATGTATTAAACTAACAGAAGTTTCTGAGGTAAAGCTTATACTTAGATACAAATATACGTTAACCATGAAAGTGTGGTTCCCACTCCCCAGGAACCCCCAATGGGACCTCTTTTGTTACCTGGGGAGGGCTATATCTCATGTCTTTTGCATAAGATATACTTTAGATAATGCAAGAATTCTTAAACATGACTGCTTAACCCCCCTGGCGGTATTCCCGAGTCTGGCTCGGGGTGGGAACTTCAGTACCAAAAGCGGTAACCCCGAGCCAGACTCGGGCTTGCATTGCAGGATACAGGGGGAAGTTACTTACCTTGTCCCCTGGATCCTGCGATGTCTCCCCGCTGTGTGTGCGAGCCGTCTGCTCGCTCGATTCACACAGTGCCGAGTGCCGCTGATCTCTGTTCCCTGCGACGTTACGACGCACGGGAGCGGAGATCGGCGCCAATATCAAAAAAGTTAAAAAACACAAAACACATACAGTACTGTAATCTTACAGATTACAGTACTGTATACAAAAAATACACATCCCCTTTGTCCCTAGTGGTCTGCCCAGTGCCCTGCATGTCATTTTATATAATAAATAGATTTTTTTCTGCCTGGAAACTGGAGATTGTCCATAGCAACCAAAAAGTTTCCCTTTATGTCAAAAGTGATTTTAGACCAGCTAGAAAACACCGATAATAAATTAGAACCACAATTTATCATCAAACCCTAAATTTAATGACAGCGACTATTCTGCAACTGAGCAAATTTCAGTGTTTTTGATTTGATTACATTATTGAATCATTTTTATATATATTTTTATTATATTATAATTTATGATTTTGTGTTTCAAACTTTATCATACCCGGGATGTCTACTGGACTCTGGTTCGGACAGATTTAAGTGAGTTATTCCTAAGAATTGCATGCCTACAATATAAAAACGCCAAATTTCCATGCAAAATAATTGTACCACTTTCAGTACAAAATTCCAGACATAATCATACCACCAGGGAGGTTAATCATGACCAATCTAAGGGTAAGTCATACTATGTTATAGGAACTTCGCAACTCCAGACCACTGTTCCCACGGTAACCATGCGCTCTTTTCTCTGGCTAGAAGACCTCCGCTGGAGGTCATTGTTATTTCATAACTGTAATGGAGGTTTACCAAACCAAGTTTGTGTTCAACAGAAGGTGTCCTGTCTGTTTTCCACAGTCTTGTTATGCTCAGTCTTGCAGCTAACAGAATGTGTGTTGTAACATGACAGAAGGGCTGTGGTACGGAATCTATGTTGAGATTTAAGATCGCCAAGTCTGGTGTAAGGGGTGTCGATTGTTTTGTAATGTCCAATATGACTTGGAAAATGTTTTTTCAGTAGTTTTGGATATGGTTGCACTTTCAAAAGATGTGGAACATGTCTCCTTTGGCTGAATTGCATCTCCAGCATGTGT
This sequence comes from Lithobates sylvaticus, assembly GCA_028564925.1. Lineage (NCBI taxonomy): Eukaryota > Metazoa > Chordata > Amphibia > Anura > Ranidae > Lithobates > Lithobates sylvaticus. The sequence goes on along the minus strand of CM053027.1, from coordinate 385,080,696 downwards.
CTGGGGTATTTGAGCTAAACGATGCTAGCTTTGAAGGGGTTAGATACCACCAAAGGGACAATTTTTGGGTAAGTTCCCATAAAGCAGAGCATTTAGTTGCTTTGTAGATTGTTTGTAAGGCTTGTTGCCATTGGCGTTCTGTGTACAGTTGTCCCAGATCAGTTTCCCAGTGAATGTGGGGGAATGATTTGTGAATCTGAGTTTTTGGTGGAGAATATTATAGAATAGGGATATCCCTTTTGTTTTGGAGGATGAAGTTGTTAGAAATTCCTACGCTTTTGGGTGTATCATATATAGAGAATGTTGGATTGTTTCAAGGCAGTTCTTTACATGGCTATATGCGAAAAGGTCCGTAGTCAGTAGTTTGAACTCTCGTTGGAGAAGGTGGAAAGGTTTTGAACGGGAGCCCTGGATTAAATTTTGGATGGATTTGATTCTCTGTCAGGACCACTGGATCAGAGACAAATCTGCTGATAGATGGTGTAGAGATTCAATTGCGATTGGGATCAGTGGGGTGTTACGGGTGACGGGAATATATTGGGTCAATAATTTTATGCTTTAGCCTAGGTTTTCATAGTAGGGTATAGTGCCGACTGAATTTTTGATCCTGCTCATCAACCACCATTGTAAATTTGGGCGCAGTAGTGACATACTTTCTATTTTACCCCATAGCTTAGTAGGACAAGGACGGAACCATTCGGTTAGTTGGTCCAGTACAGACGCTAAGTAGTAGTCCTCAAAGTCTATGGTCCCAAACCCACCCGCTGATTTGTGTTTCATAGGTTTTCGAGTGTGCACATCTAGGTTTAGTTCCCTTCCATATACATTTGTTGAATAAGGTTTGGAGAGATTTGAAGAAGGACCTGTATTTGTAGCAGATGAATCATTTTGAATGCTGAAAGTCTTCCAGACCATGATATTTCTTGTTTTGTTATGGATTGGGTGTCTAGTCGCAGCTTGACAAGGAGTGGTTTAAAGTTAACTGAGAAGAGGTGTTTGACCGACCTTGTTAGATTAACCCCATGATAGGAAATGCTTTTGTCTGGCCAAGCAAAAGGGTATTGGACCTGTAGTAGGTTTTTTGTCGTGGCATCTAGCTTAAGATCTAGAACAGGGGTGCCCAACCTTTTGAAGAGCGATGGCCACCTAAGCGACTTGGTAACCGGTCGCGGGACACAATGAGCGGAGCGGGTGCATGGCAGCCCACTCTACTCTGTGGAGCCCACTCTACTTTTTTTTTTTGCGGATCGGATTGGAGGTAGGCGTTTGTAAACAGACACAAGTCCATTTACATCTGCTACTCCTTAGAGGTGAATGGAGGGTTCAATTGGGTCGGACTGACCGTGTGAAAGAGGGCCTATGGCTAAGTGCAGGTAACCCTCAGGTGCACTGCTCTGCACCTGCGGATCAGTTTTAAAGCAGCCCATTAACTACTGCAGAACAGATATAAAAAATTACTATTAATAACAGTATTCTATTCCATCCCAGAGCAAGAGGTCGCGGGCCACATCAGAGGGCTCCGCGGGCCACATGTGGCCCCTGGGCCACTGGTAGGGCACCCCTGATCTAGAATATGTGATTTGGTTGTGTTCAGTTTGTAGTATTAAATTTTATTGAACCAGTCTAGCATTTTTTGAACTTCTGCCAGGGCATCTGGCAATGGTTTTGGCAAAAATCAAGGTTCAGTATGGATATGGGATGAAAAATTTGAGAGGAGGTCAGTTCCTTCCCTGGCTTCGGGAATGTGTTAATGAGAGCATTTAAGGATTCCTCAGCAAACTTTTAAGAGGAGGCAGCGTTGTTGAAGAGTTGTGTTAAGTGTGGGATTATTTGGCTGGAAAATTGCTTATAGTACTCTCCAGTCAAACCATCAGGTCCCGGTGCATTCCCTGTGGGTAGAGAAGTTATTGTTGAGAGGATTTCCTGCTCAGCAAAGGGCTCATTCAAAGAAGACAGTTGTGTCTGTCAGCATAGGGAGTTTAATTTGTTGCAGAAATGCATGTCGTTATTTGAGGGTTGAAATGTGAAGGGGTCCTGTCTAATGTTATAGAGGTCACTATAGTAATCGCTAAACGCATTTGCTATGTCCTGAGGATTGGTCAGGTTTTCTTTAGAGTGGGGTGGAATACGTGAGTTATTTTAGATTTGGTCCTTTTTCCTTTGAGGCATTGTGCTAGTTTTTTCCCTGCTTTGTTAGATGTAGAATAAAAGGTGGCTTTTATTTTACACTGTATATGCTCGAAGGAATGGAGGAGTAGCGACCTCAGTTTCTGTCTTAGTAGCATCAACTGAGCCATTTGCTTTGGATGTGGATTAGCCTTGTGTTGGGTCTCAATACTAGCAATTTGTGAAGTAAGGCTATCAATACGCTACGTCCTCTTCTTGTTAGGGAACTCAGTTTCAATATAATACCATGAATAACAGCTTTGTGCACGTTTCACACCACAATGGGGTCAGATTCCACTATTGAGGTTGAAGTATTCTTTTAGGTGGTCGTTAATTTCCCGAGAGTAGTTTGGGTGTTGTATTATGTAATTGTTGGCACGCCAGAGAAATGTATTCCGCTGGTGCTTAGTGTCGTTAATGGAAATTGTGACTGGAGCGTGGTCCGACTACGTCATGGTGTGGATTACAGATGCGCAAATTTTTTGTAAAAGCCACTTATCTGTGAGGAAGATGTCTATTCTCGAGTATGAGTTATGATGTGGGGAGAAGTAAGTGTAGTCCTTTTCAGAACCATGATGACATCTCCAGACATCAAATATATCTTGTGATGTGAGGAATTGTTTCAGGGGGGACTCTCTTCTCTTTGCTGCTGATGTGGTATCCATACGTATATCTGTTGTTGGGGTCTGATATTTCTTGAAGCAGGTGGAAGTCTACAGTATTCTTTATTGGTATTAAGACTACTCTTTTTCTGGAGGTGAATGTAGCAATGTAGATGTGGGGGTATCTGTTGTTGGAGCAAAGGGTTACTGATGTGGGTAGAAAGTGTGTCTCTTTGACACATATGGTGTCACTTTTGAGCTTTTCCGCTGTATGCCATAAGAAATGCCTTTTAGCTGGATGGTTAAATCCCTTGGTGTTGAGCGATAGAATGGTAATCAGCATGACTGGCAATCAGGGATGTAGGTGGTGGGGAGAAGATTGGTAAACACTAATGCCCTGTACACACGATAGGATTTTACGACAATAAAATCCATGTTTTTTTACTGACGGATGTTGGCTCAAACTTGTCTTGCATACACACGGTCACACAAAGTTGGTCGGAAATTCCGAACGTCAAGAACGCGGTGATGTATAACACGTATGACAAGCCGAGAAAAATTAAGTTCAATAGCCAGTGCTGCTCTTCTGCTTGATTCCGAGCATGCTTGGCACTTTGTGCGTCGGAATTGTGTACACACGATCGGAATTTCCGATAACGGATTTTGTTGTCGGAAAATTTAAGAACCAGCTCTTAAATTTTGTGTGAATGTGAAATGTGAATTGTGTGAATTCCGATGAAAAATGTCCGATGGAGCCTACACATGGTCGTAATTTCTGACAACAAGCTCCTATCAAACATTTTCCATCAGGGCATTAGAGTTAGTTGTTATGAGGCGTGTGATGGGGTGAGTTGACTTTACCAGAAATTGTGAATCCGCTGGAGGGTATATGCCGTGATGCTGTGAGCTTGGTTCTAAAGCTGCGAGAAAAAGCAACAAGTCAGTCTATCTATCTATGGTAACAGGTATAACTTTTGGAACTTTTCTGTTAGGTGTTATTCACTCAATGAAGGTTTTGAGGCGGCATAAGTAAGATAAGCTGGAGTCAGCTAGGCCGCTGTAGGGGAAAACAGTTAGTAACTGAGAAGAACTGTGTATTAAACAGTATGTAGTGAAGGAGAAAACTTTGTTGAGGTTGAAGGCCCGTCCAGGTCAGGTGTCAATTTGTAGTTGGTTGTTTTTTGTCCCCTTGCTGCGGTGTGATTGTGAGGATCTACGTTGCTGCATAGGTGGGACTTCATCCTTGGCTCTAAGATGATACCCCAGTCGTGCAGAAGATGTAGGCCTTTCTGGAGATCGCTGATGGCATGAGTAGTACCATTCTTGGTTAGGAGGAGAGTCCCAGAGTAGCGCCACTTATACAAGATTTTATGATTGTGGAGGCCTTTGGTGATAGGGTTCAGATTCCTTCTTGAGTTGTAGCGTATATTTGGAGAGGTCCAGGAAGAGCTGGACACCATTGTATGGTCAGGGCAGCAGTGATTTGGACCTGGCTTCTGACAATTTTTTCTTTGATGTGAAAGTGCATATTGTTTAGCACTGATCACTGTACAAGTGTCATTGGTCCCCAAAAAAGTGTCAAAAGTGTCATTTAGGTGTCCGAATTGTCTGCTATAAGTCATTACATTACTAGTAAAAAAAAAATACACAAATAAAAATATCCCATCGTTTGTAGACACTGTAACTTTTGCGCAAACCAATAAATATATATGCTTATTGGGAGTTTTTTGTTTACCAAAAATTTGTATCAGAATACATATTAGCCTAAACTGATAAAGAAATTGATTTTTAAAACAATTTATTGGATGCATTTTAGAGCAGAAAGTAAAAAATATATAGGTTTTATTTAAAAATTGTTGGTTGTTCTTTGTTTCTAGCGCAAAAAATAAAAAACGTAGAGGTGATCAAATACCACCAAAAGAAAGCTCTATTTGTGGCTCAAAAAGGACATCATTTTTATTTGGGTACAGTGTTGCATGACCTTGCAATTGTCAGTTAAAGCAACACAGTGCCTTATTGCAAAAAGTGGCCTGGTCAGGAAGGGGGTAAACCTTCCAGAGCTGAATCGGTTAATAAATGTTTGCTTTGTTAAAGTGTACTTATAAATGCCAATCATGTTTTACAAAGTGTATAACAATTTATTTCAAAATTGTTAAAAGAAAAGTGTTTATATTAAAGCAGTATTAGACCCAAAACCAAAAATGCAATAGATTGCAGCTTACCAATCATTAGATGTGGTGGCTGCATTTATTTACGTTTCTTAGGCCTTTTCTCCGCTGTTTTCACCTTGTGGTCTGGCCAGTAATACAGCTCCTGTATTAGAGTGCCCCCACTCTGGTCCAAGATCGCGACAATGGAGTCAGGATCCACCCACATGCCTGGACCGGCACCCAGCTCAGCCCCTCAGTGAGCAGCTCTCTGCTCATGGAGCTGTGAGAACCGAGCGATCTGCAGTGTTTGATCACTCGGTTCTCAGTGTTAGAGGTGCCAGGGGACAGATGCAGCATCAGGCCGATGCTGAATCCACCTAGGTAAGTATGACTCTAAAAAAAAAAACAAAAAAAAAACATACATCTCTTTTGAATGAATTAGCAGAGTTAAATACTCTGAACAAATGGAAGCCAAACTCCAGCTCACACTTTATAATCTGTTAAAGCAAACATTTTTTTTTTTTTTTTTTGGCATAAAGATTTTACATAGATAAAAAAAAGATCATTTAGGCACCCCTGCCAGTGTTAAATGGTTTGTCTGCAGATACATTCTGCTGGAGAGCTTGTGCTTTCGAAAAACAACACACATGCTGGCTTGATCACTAGATAATAATGGAAGAAAGAAAGCCTTAAAAAGAAAAACAATTGCAGCCATCACATCTAAGATATGGTAGGCTGCAATATAATAAATGTTTGCTTGTTTGTTTAATACCACTTTAATTTTCATTGCTAGAATAATAGAGTGTTTAATGATGATGACAATAATTATTTTCATTTAAAGAGTCAGGAGTCTATTTATAAAAAATTACTTTGCCAATGTGTCAACATTCATGCGTAATAAATAATACCTGTAATGTGTCTAATGTGTGTGTATTAGTTTCCATGTTGCCTTTTGCTGGGTGAATGTAACATTCCCTAGCATTCTTTCTAAGAGAAAAATAAGAACATTTAACCATGAGAGTTAACGCTCACAGGAAATTACCCCAATGCTATAGTCTAAGAATATTCAACCAGCAATCTATGGAGATTCTTGTGCAAACAACTGAACAAATGCTGTCATACCAAGCCCTTTAGGTCTGGTTTGGATTCTAAGAGAGACAAAAATGGCATGTGGTCCCCAGAGATTGTAAAGTCTTGTTTTTTTTTCTATAAAAATAACAAACATGTTATACTTACCTGCTCTGTTGCAGTGGATTTGCACAGAGCAGCCCTGATCCTCCTCTTCTTGGGTGTCTCTTCGGTGCTCCTGGCACCTCCCTCCTGTTGAGTGCCCCTACAACAAGCAGCTTGCTATGGGGGCACCTGAGCTGAGTCCATTCAGACACGGAGCCCTGCCCCCTCTCAATCAGGAGGGAGAGTTCCAGATGACTGAGACACTCGTGGACATCGCTGGACAGAGAAGTGGCTTAGGTAAGAATTATGGGGGCGGGGGGCTGCACAGAATGTGTATAGAGATATAAGATAAAAAAACCTTCAACTCCTTTAATTCCATACCATACCCTTCGAGTTCTGGTATAGATTTTAGGGGGAAACCATGCAAAAAGCAAGAAAAAAAGGTGTTATTTTTTTTTTTGAAAAATCTCTTAATATACCATATATGTATTTAAAATGACTCATGAAGTTACAAAAATGACTTTATATTCAAATGTGTTCTCAACTCTAATTAACGTAGAAACGAGAAACATAGAGAAATACCCGGCTATGGATTTCTTCACTGATCATCTGCTGCTTTGTATGTGCCTTCTTCACATTTAAAAATTCGACCAGTGGGCGAATGGTAATGCCCTAAAAAACGATAAACAAATAGGTGTATATCAATGTTCATTGCATTCTCATTACTTCCCCACTACTGTTGCACAAGATATTACGAAAATGGGTTATTTATTTTAAAACTTTGTACTGGCCAATACCTTAGACATGGAGGCCAGATTGCATAAATAATGGAAGGCTGGACAGCAAAGTAGGATGTTTGTGAGTTGCTACTATTTATGTATTTCTAAAAGAGAATATTTACTTGGCAAAGTCGTAGGTTAGCTGCCTGCACTATACAGTACTCTGTGCTATACCCTGCACAGGGCTTAGAAAACTTCTTCCCTACCTTCCATCTGTGCTCCTCTCTGATTTAGTTTCACTTTGTTGCTGGGGCATGGCTTTCTTGATTTAGCTCAGCCCACTGACCTGCCCCCTCTTAAAAGTAGGTGCCCTTAAAGCGGAAATTAAGGCTTTATTTAGAACAGGCTGCGAGCAGTGTTCTCCAGAATTAAGTTGAGCTGCACAAGTTCATCTCAGTTTACATCGCCGGCACAGGTCCCTGTGTGGTGGGATGAGTTACGCCATCCGGCGCCAGCCAACAGACATGCTAGAAAACTAGCACCCAGTGAATATATAACGGTGCAGGTCGGAGAACTGCACCATTAGAGAAGAGGCACGTTTAGTTTTGCTTTAATGGCCACTGAAGTGTCAAAAGTCAGTTGGTCAAGACTTGGTTCACAAGTCAGGCCCATCTAACAATGAAACTAAATCAGACAAACCTACTGAAGAGGGCTTGCTGCCTAATAAAATGAATAGACACCTTGTGATATCTGAGTTTTAAACTTAAGTCCAACCAAAAATTTGTTAAATGATGTACAGTGGGGAAGGATTATTGGGTGTTTACTACTATTCGTGGCACTGTTAAAAAGATGTCCTTCTCATGTTGACAATGGTTTCACTAGAAAGGAAGTGAAGGAAAATCTGCAATACAAAGTTCACAGGGTTTCTAGCCTTCCCCTGCTCTATTAAAAATAACATTTAATTCCAATTTCTGTCTACACTGCTATTCAAGATTCTTCTCAATATCCATCTTGTGAAACTGTTGTCAATACGAGAGGAAAATCTTTGTCAGAATAGGTGTGGAGAAATCTCTTTAATGGAGCTCCACATAACAGTAACAGGGGACTTAGCCCCCGTACACACGGTCGGAAATCCGTCGGATTTTTTCCGACGGATTTTGTCCGACAATGGTGTTGCATACACACGGTCGGACAAAGTTGTCGGAAAATCCGATCATTCTGAGCGTGGTGACGTTCGTTGCGTACGACGGAACTACGTAGAGGTTATTAGCCAATAGCTTTGGTCTCATAATTTGATCTGAGCATGCGTGGCACTTTGTCCGTCGGAATTCTCTACACACGATCGGAAAAAGTCGGATCGGATTTTGTTGTCGGAAAATTTGAGAGCAGGATCTCAAATTTTTCCCGTCCGAAATTCCGACGGAAAAAGTCCGATAGAGCCCACACACGGGCGGATTTTCCGACAACATGGTCCGATCGGACATTTTCCGTCGGAATTTCCGACCGTGTGTACGGGGCAACACACTTCAAAGGTTTACAACAGCTGGTATGTACACATTACGTAGTATATAGTCGTAGACTGAACGATGTGTCTCGTTTCATAAGGGGCCTTGTGCAAGGTTCCAATTTTAGTTCAAATAAAAAAAAAAAAACTTCATTAGGTTTTGATAAATTCTACTGAATGTCATCTTCAGTCTCACCTGAATAAAAACTGTGAAAAAAATGACCACAATTACTGCAGTAATAAAGAGTTTCTTTCTTGGAAATGCAACAGAATCAGGGAGGAGGAAGACTAGAGAAAAACAAATTGCACCTCGAAGCCCTCCATATGCAATGATAAACTGGTCTTTTGTAGTCAGTGTTATTGTGCGGAATTGGTTGATTATCAGAGTCAGGACAAATACACCTAAAAAAAAAATGAAAAAACTTTTAGACATGCACTTTAATGGAAGTCTATTATCACAGCAGCATTTAATAGCATCATCATTGTAATAGCAAAGCAAACAATTGGTATATTTTACAATCCAATACAAGCTCACTTGAAAAATCTCCTTTCACTTTGAGTTCTGCCTGCTGGTCATCTCTTTCCACAATGTTCAACTCACATTCAGACACATACTAGGGCCAATTTAGACAGAATCCAATTAATCTACCAGCATGTCTTTGGAGTGTAGGAGGAAACCCATTGTATGCAGAGAACATGAAAACTCCAGGCAGGTAGTGTTGTGGTTGGAATTTGAACCAGTGACCCTAGTGCTGCAGGCAATACACTTGGGGGTATGTATTTATAAAGCAGTGAAGGTGACTTTCAACAAACATTCTTTGCAAGTATATCTCCCTGGTGCATGTGTTTTAAAGTGAACTATTTGCTATGTTATAGGGAACATTTAGAAGCGTTAATTGTGCCTAAAAAGTACCCTGAAAGTTTTACCTTTTGAATGGAATACCTCCTGCAAAACAGCAGTGCACTTCCTGATATTTAGGTGTACTTCCTGTACTTACAGCCTCATACCTGTGTATCTGCAGTGTGAGATCTAAAGCCCCATACACACGGTCGGAAAATCCGACCACCAAATCCATCGAATTTGGTCCGACGGATTTAGTCCGACACTGGTGTTGCATACACACGGTCGGACAAAGTTGTCGGAAAATCTGATCATTCTGAACGTGGTGACGTTTGTTGCCTACGACGGGACTACGTAGAGGCTAGTAGCCAATAGCTTTGGTCTTGTAATGTGATCTGAGCATGCGTGGCACTTTGTCCGTCGGAATTCGCTACACACGATCGGAATTGGTGTGATCGAACTTTGTTGTCGGAAAATTTTTAGAGCAGGAGATACAACTTTGTCCGTCGGACAATCCGATGGAAAATGTCCGATGGTGCCTACACACGGTCGGAATTTCTGACAACATTGTCCGATAGGACAGAATCCATCGGAAAATCCGACCGTGTGTATGGGGCTTAAGTCTGTTACCTCCGACTGCTAGTCCCAGGGGATTTGGTGATGCCACTACTGTGCTGCCCAATGCTCTACTTGCTGGAGGCTCTGACATGAGGAAGCAAAGTGCTGCCTACTCCAATATGGCCCCCTCTACACAGAAACATAGGTGTTTATTTACTAAAGGCAAATAGACTTTGCACTTTGCCAAGTGCAGTTGCACTCTGCAAGTGCAGTTACTCCAGAGTTTAGTAAATTAAATTAAAGTAAAGCTTCACATTGTTTGCACATGATTGGATGATGGAAGTTAGCAGAGCTTCGGCTCATTTACTAAGCTCTGGGTCAACTGCTGTTACAGAGTGCAAATGCACAGTCCTTTAGTAAATCAACCCCAGACTGCAGAACAAGACATGGCGAGTCGTTGGGGAAAAGATCATCTGCAGGGAGAAGACATGTAATAATTGTGACTATTCCTTTGCTCTCTGCCTGATTTTTGGGGCACAAGGCATTAAAGAATAACTAAAGGCAATTTTTTTTTTTTTTTTTTGGACAGTGGAGAGGGATTAGAACGCCTGTTAGTTTTTATTGCTTTCTGTGTCTCTGTTAGAGAGATTCACTCTCTCTATTAGTCCTGTGTACCATTATCATTGAAAGTGTAAGTAAAAGAAAATCCCAAACTTTGGGTTTCCCCCAGAACAGCAATAGACGGGAAATCATCCAATGGGGACACTAGTTCTGGTGATCTGGGGGTCCCCAAGGAATTCTCTTAATTTGCAGGGATTTTCCCTCACTTCCTGTTTGGCTCTGGGACAGGAAGTGAAGGGAAATCTCTGCAATGGGACACAGATAGCGAAAAAAAAATGTTAAAGGGGTTAAAATCCTCCGTACTCTATCCAAAGGGAAAAAGAAACGTTTTGCCTATAGTTCTACTTTAAAGGGCTTGTAATCCCTCGTGTTTTTTTCACCTTAATGCATTCTATGCATTAAAGTATGAAGGGTGTCAGGAGCTCATCAGTGCGTCATATGACTTCCTCCCATTCACGGCCGCCTGGGGGGCACGCTCGCGCCGCCGGCGGCGTCGCTCGGGACCCGGTGCGAGTACCCGGCGACAACGGGACCGTGCGGGACCGTGGAGCTGTGTGTGTAAACACACAGCTCCACGTCCTGTCAGTGGTGAGGAGACCGATCATGTGATCCCAGTACGGAGGAACACATGATCGGTCTCCTCCCCTTGAGTCCCCTCCCCCCACAGTTAGAATCACACATATAGGGAATACATTAACCCCTGCAGCGCCCCCTAGTGTTAACCCCCTTCCCTGACAGTCACATTTACACAGTAATCAATGCAATTTTATAGCAACGATCGCTGTGTAAATGTGAATGGTCCCAAAAATGTGTCAAAAGTGTCCACCGCAATGTCGCAGTCACGAAAAAAAAATCGCAGATCGCCGCCATTACTAGTAAAAAAAAAAAATGCAATAAATCTATCCCCTATTTTGTAGACGCTATAACTTTTGCGCAAACCGATCAATATACGCTTATTGCGATTTTTTTTACCAAAAATATGTAGAAGAATACGTATCGGCCTAAACTGAGTAAAAAATTTTTTTTTTTTTTTTTTAAATGGGATATTTATTATAGCAAAAAGTAAAAAATATTGTGTTTTTTTTTTCAAATTGTCGCTCTTCTTTTGTTTATAGCGCAAAAAATAAAAACCGCAGGGGCGATCAAATACCACCAAAAGAAAGCTCTATTTGTGGGAAAAAAAGGACGTCAATTTTGTTTGGGTGTCACGTTTCGTCTGTGACCTTTTTTCCTTTTTGCCATCATAGGACTTTATTTTATATATAGTGTTTTCTTGGCTAAACATCATCAGTATACGAATTATAAACACTGTATGCATATGTGTACCATCTTATGTTGCTGTCACTGCACTGTTATATCTAATACGTATGTGCACAGGTAAACATACTGCGATAGGTACACATTATCACAATTAGGCGCTGCTTGCTTTTTTATTATTGGCTCACCACAATGATATGCAACCTCACCCACCAGCCAGTAGAAATGTGCGTGAGGCAGGTGGAGGCACGCAAGCTCCATAGTTGCAAGGAAGTGCTGGAGCCTTGCCCTATTATGATGGCCTGGCATTCATGTTTAGAGAAGGCAATAAAAGCTGCTGCAGGTATGTACAGGCACCTCTGGGGGGTACCTGCCTTTAAGGCTAGGTTCACATTTGTGCATTGCAGGGATGCATGCAATATCTCACGCATTCCTTCAATGCACAAAACACACATCCCTTTTGTTAATGATTGTTAATTACACCCCAATGCACCTTGCTGAAGTTTATTTTTTTTTTGGACAGTGGAGAGGGATTAGAACGCCTGTTAGTTTTTATTGCTTTCTGTGTCTCTGTTAGAGAGATTCACTCTCTCTATTAGTCCTGTGTACCATTATCATTGAAAGTGTAAGTAAAAGAAAATCCCAAACTTTGGGTTTCCCCCAGAACAGCAATAGACGGGAAATCATCCAATGGGGACACTAGTTCTGGTGATCTGGGGGTCCCCAAGGAATTCTCTTAATTTGCAGGGATTTTCCCTCACTTCCTGTTTGGCTCTGGGACAGGAAGTGAAGGGAAATCTCTGCAATGGGACACAGATAGCGAAAAAAAAATGTTAAAGGGGTTAAAATCCTCCGTACTCTATCCAAAGGGAAAAAGAAACGTTTTGCCTATAGTTCTACTTTAAAGGGCTTGTAAACCCTCGTGTTTTTTCACCTTAATGCATTCTATGCATTAAAGTATGAAGGGTGTCAGGAGCTACTCCAAAAAATGCTCCATGACAAAAATAATTAATGGACTATATAGGTACCCAGGGATTGGACAATTGAATATAAAAGTTATATTTTATTGTAGAAAACCAGCTTGATTCTATGCATCAAGGTGAAAAACCTTCTGTTACTCAGCAGCACTCCCGAGCCCCTGTTATACTTACCTAAGCCCTGTGTTTTCCATGACGGGAACGAGCACACCAGCTCCAGCCGGTGTCTTGTGTTCTAATTGGATAGATTGATAGCAGCGCAGCCATTGCCTCCTGCTGCTGTCAATCAAATCCAATGACGCGGGCGCCGGGGGACAGAGGAGAGTCCTGCTTTCTGTGTCAATAGACAAAGAAGCAAGACATGGGTGTCCACGAAGGAGAGCGCTTCTCTGACGGGGCACTCGAGAGGAGGAGGAGCCAGGAGCGCCGCTGAGGGACACCAGTAAAGGAGGATCGGGCCACTGACTTTAGAACCATTTTAAAGGTAACTCTGCAGCTCTGTAATCTGCAGCAGCTTTTATTGCTTCTTCCACACCCAAATGCTGGGACTTTGTGGATGGAAAAAGCTACAACGCTTTCAGGTAATGTTGGAGCTTGCCTGCACCATGAAATTCATCAAACTGGCTCACCACAATATGGAAAGTAATAAAACCGCGCTTAAATCTAATCTAGATCACTATCTAATCTAAAGAAGGCTGCTACTCAAAGTGGGATACACACACTGGAACAACAATAATAAAAAAGCAAGCAGCGCCTAATTGTGATAATGTGTACCTATCGCAGTATGTTTACCTGTGCACATACGTATTAGATATAACAGTGCATTGACAGCAACATAAGATGGTACACATATGAATACAGTGTTTATAATTCGTATACTGATGATGTTTAGCCAAGAAAACACTATATATAAAATAAAGTCCTATGATGGCAAAAAGGAAAAAAGGTCACAGACGAAACGTGATGCTGCACTGCACTGATGAGCGATAACCCTGCATGTATCCAGATACAGCTTGAGATCATACACCACGGTGACTTATATGCAATTTGTGCAGTGGACCCGACACCCAGGATGTCTATGCGCTTACCAGATGGTAGAGCATAAGGTGCTCTGTATGAAAACAGCAAACTGGAAGGATGTCCCTGATTTTTCCCTCTCTTGATCTTTAGCCTCCAAGAATGGTGGATAGGGGATATCCTGTTACAATCGTGGAGCTGAATCAATCCTGCAGGAAGCTGAGGATATCACTGGCTTTCCTTCTCCCGATCCACAGCGCAACCAGTTTAGAGTGGAGATGGCTAAAAACCCCTCTTGGTTCAATGACAATGTGCTCAGGAAAGGAGAGAGAAGCCACCCATAGTGTAAATCCGTATTAAAACCATTTATTAAAAAAGCGTAGCAAAACATACAGAAATTTCTCCTTTAGGAGCGCTTTTAAAACACATCCGCCGGCCGGTCGGATACTGGAGCCCGTCCTCCTGAGTTTCTGGGAGGGCACGCAGTGATGTCACCACGCTAGAAACTCAGGAGGACGGGCTCCAGTATCTGGCCGGGCGGCGGATGTGTTTTAAAAGCGCTCCTAAAGGAGAAATTTCTGTAAGTGTTGCTATGCTTTTTTAACCACTTCCCTACCCGCCCATAGTCATATGACGCCCCCACAATGTGGATCTCCCATCCTGGGTGGGCGTCATATGACTTCCTCCCATTCACGGCCGCCTGGGGGGCACGCTCGCGCCGCCGGCGGCGTCGCTCGGGACCCGGTGCGAGTACCCGGCGACAACGGGACCGTGCGGGACCGTGGTGCTGTGTGTGTAAACACACAGCTCCACGTCCTGTCAGTGGTGAGGAGACCGATCATGTGATCCCAGTACGGAGGAACACATGATCGGTCTCCTCCCCTTGAGTCCCCTCCCCCCACAGTTAGAATCACACATATAGGGAATACATTAACCCCTGCAGCGCCCCCTAGTGTTAACCCCCTTCCCTGACAGTCACATTTACACAGTAATCAATGCAATTTTATAGCAACGATCGCTGTGTAAATGTGAATGGTCCCAAAAATGTGTCAAAAGTGTCCACCGCAATGTCGCAGTCACGAAAAAAAAATCGCAGATCGCCGCCATTACTAGTAAAAAAAAAAAATGCAATAAATCTATCCCCTATTTTGTAGACGCTATAACTTTTGCGCAAACCGATCAATATACGCTTATTGCGATTTTTTTTACCAAAAATATGTAGAAGAATACGTATCGGCCTAAACTGAGTAAAAAATTTTTTTTTTTTTTTTTTTTTCTAAATGGGATATTTATTATAGCAAAAAGTAAAAAATATTGTGTTTTTTTTCAAAATTGTCGCTCTTCTTTTGTTTATAGCGCAAAAAATAAAAACCGCAGGGGCGATCAAATACCACCAAAAGAAAGCTCTATTTGTGGGAAAAAAAGGACGTCAATTTTGTTTGGGTGTCACGTTTCGTCTGTGACCTTTTTTCCTTTTTGCCATCATAGGACTTTATTTTATATATAGTGTTTTCTTGGCTAAACATCATCAGTATACGAATTATAAACACTGTATGCATATGTGTACCATCTTATGTTGCTGTCACTGCACTGTTATATCTAATACGTATGTGCACAGGTAAACATACTGCGATAGGTACACATTATCACAATTAGGCGCTGCTTGCTTTTTTATTATTGGCTCACCACAATGATATGCAACCTCACCCACCAGCCAGTAGAAATGTGTGTGAGGCAGGTGGAGGCACGCAAGCTCCATAGTTGCAAGGAAGTGCTGGAGCCTTGCCCTATTATGATGGCCTGGCATTCATGTTTAGAGAAGGCAATAAAAGCTGCTGCAGGTATGTACAGGCACCTCTGGGGGGTACCTGCCTTTAAGGCTAGGTTCACATTTGTGCATTGCAGGGATGCATGCAATATCTCACGCATTCCTTCAATGCACAAAAAACACTTCCCTTTTGTTAATGATTGTTAATTACACCCCACAGCACCTTGCTGAAACAAAACTCTTGTTAATCGTGCATTTTGGTGAGGCAAGATTTAAAAAAAAGGTCATGGACATCTTTGGTGCGATTAAGAGGCAGCCTTTTGAAATGAATGGGCTGCCCTACCACAATGCATGGTAACAACGTGCGAAAAAATGCACAGAAACACATGTGCTCTGCTGCATTGCACAATTATGAACCTAGCCTAATACCTGCTAAACATATATAAATAGGGTCAACAAGCAGTTTTTTACTTGTCTGCTCTGATTGATTTCATCATTTGGAAATAGAATGATTACAAAAGTAACAGGTTAACATTAAAGCGCTAAATTTTTTATGTACTTCCAAACAATTTGTTTGCAAAAATGATTTCTGGAATGAGTTCACTATAACAATATTATCAGGCACACTGTGCTACTTTGTTCTATAAATGTAATCAGACGCTAAGCCAACATACCCATTGCACGCCATGCCAAGCAGAAGAACAATGTGAAGCACACAAAGGCCCAGTTCCATTCGTGGTTTGGCCCAACTGTGGACACACCCATGAAGATAAAGATCAAGGTTTCACTGACACTGCTCAGCATCTTCATGAAGTATTTGATGGTAGTGTAGGATTTCTGGGACACATTCTCTTCCACGTATTTATTCATAGACATGGCGCATGTTGTTATGCTGAAGAAAAAGAAATGTACATGCTGTTGAGGCCAAAGAAATCCACTGTATGTTTGGTATTACAGAAAACAATGTTTGTTGCAGGGTAATTTAAAGCAGAACTAAACTCACTCAATCAACATTAACTATTTGTATTAACTATTTGTACCTCTCATACTGCTAGCCTCAGTAAATAGATTAATACCGTATATACTCGAGTATAAGCCAAGTTTTTCAGCACATTTTTCTGCAGCAGAGAATTACATTTTACGAACCGATTTGGGGGCTCGTATCTTGGGGCCACTTAGTGCTAGCAACCCTGGTGTGCAAACCCAGTGGAACTAGAACTACAACATATCCAAAGATGGGGTTCCTAGCTCAAAGTGGCCCCCGAGATACGGGGCCCCAAAGTCGGCTCGGAAAATGTCATTCTCTGCTGCAGAAAAGTACTTGGCATTTTCCGAACTGACTTTGGGACCCCGTATCTCGGGGCCACTTGGTGCTAGGAACCCCATCTGGATATGTTGTAGTGCTAGTTCCACTGGGTTTGCAAATCAAATTTGGGGTTCCTAGCACCTAGTAGCCCCGAGATACGGGGCCCCAAAGTTGGTCAACTGTGTCCATCTGCAGCAATGTCATTTCGGGACCCTTTGGGTTCAGAGAGCCCACATTTTGGCTGCAGCTATGGGGCATCTAGGAACCCTTAACTACCGAGTTTGAGGTTCGTGGGACCTATGGCTGCAAATGGGCACAGTGAGGCATGCAAATGGGCACAGTGAGGCTGCAAATGGGCATTATTGACCCTCTTTTCCACTTACAGTAGCTGCGCATTTCTCACCTTAGGCTTATACTCGAGTCAATACGTTTTCCCAGTTTTTTGTGGTAAAATTAGGTGCCTCGGCTTATATGCGGGTTTATACGGTAGTTAACCGTTTCAAACTTTTTATTACATTTCTTCAGTTGCTTCCTGGTTTCTGGCCTAGGCCAAAGTTATGTCATATATCCCAGTAGTTATAATTTTTCTTCCCTCTGAAGGGGGGGGCTTTACCAGCTGAGCACACCTTCCTGCGTGAACTAAGGGCAGATGGATTTCAGAAAATGTATGCTACGTGAATCATCTGCCTTACTCAAGATGGACATGAACTGCTAGAAGGGTATTTTTCAAAGTGATTTTTCAACAAAATAAAGCATGGAAACAAGGGTTGCTTTGAATATTACAAAATAAATAGTGTTTTCAGTTTGTGGTTCTCAGATACAGTTTAGTTACGCTTTAACACAATATATGCATTACAAGTTGATGTCAAACAGATAATTTATTAATACATATGTAGCGCCGACACTTTTTCAAAGTGTGCGCTATTTTTGTAAATTTAGTTTTTCCCAGAACTGTAATTGAGTTTTGGGGTTAACTGTTCTAGGTTATACTTTGGCATCAGTTTGGCTGGGCTGTACTAGAGTTCTGCCTGGTGATAGGTGAGGTGAGCACCTGTGACAGGCTGAAAACGCAGTCTGGCTGGACGCATTAGGTACCAATCTTTTCCCGGAGACAATCAGTGGGCGAGTCTGGCCCCGCTGTGTATTCCGGGAAGGGGTATTTAAGGTGCTGAAGTCACGTGTTCAGGGGTCAGTCCGTTGGTTCTGGTTCCGGTCCGGACCAGTCCCGTGAGGGGTCTTGGTCCAGGAGTGTCTGCTGTCCCCGTAAGCCTGGTCACCTGACCAGTGCCAGAGGCCTTCATGGTCTGGGGTGGGGATCCATCCGTTTCCGAGCCTCGGAACTGGCTAGTTCATGGCGCAGTAACTGACGGAGAATTCTGAAGTGTCCGGGTGCCCTCTCAGGATTGGAGAGGCACAGCAACTCGACAAGCGACCAGGGGAGGACTCTTCGGGAAGCAGCTCTTAAAGACAGGAAGCAGTGCTAGGAGTGTGGTTAGGAGGAGTTGGTGAATACACCTGTCTCGAAAAGCTGTGAGTCTGCTAAAAAGATTCAACAAGGACTGTTAAACCCTTGAGGCGAAGACTCATCCATGAACTGTATGTGCCTTTTTACTTATACTTTGTGCTGAAGATAAGCGCACTTTATTTTGTATTTTTGTGCTTGGAAGCCTTATTTTGATTTGCTTGCTAAAAAATAAAAGCCTTTTTGTTTAAAGTTAAACCGTTTTGCACTCAGCCCCGTGGACAATATATATATATATATATATATATATATATATATATATATATATACAGAATCTCACAAAGGAGAGTGCACTCCTCACATTTTTGTAAATATTTTATTATATCTTTTCATGTGACAACACTGTAGAAATGACACTTTACTATAAAGTAGTGAGTGTACAGCTTGTATAAGAGTGTAAATTTGCTCTCCCCTCAAAATAACTCAACACACAGCCATTAATGTCAAAACTGCTGCCAACAAAAGAGTACACCCCTACGTAAAAATGTCCACATTTTGTGTGGCCACCATTATTAACCCTCTTGGGCATGGAGTTCACCAGAGCTTCACAGGTTGCCACTGGAGTCCTCTTCCACTCCTCCATAACGACATCACGGAGCTGGTGGATGTTAGAGACCATGCGCTCCTCTACCTTCCATTTGAGGATGCCCCCCAGATGCTCAATAGGGTTTAGGTCTGGAGACATGCTTGGCCAGTCCATCACCTTTACCCTCAGCTTCTTTAGCAAAGCAGTGGACATCTTTGAGGTGTGTTTGGAGTCTTTATCATCTTGAAATACTGCCCTGTGGCCAAGTCCCCGAAGGGAGGGGACCATGCTCTGCTTCAGTATGTCACAGTACATGTTAGCATTCATTGTTCCCTCAGTGAAATGTAGTTCCCTAGAGCCAGCAGCACTCATGCAGCCCCAGACCATGACACTTCCACCTCCATGCTTGACTATAGGCAAGACACACTTGTCTTTGTACTCCTCACCTGGTTGCCACCAAACACGCTTGACATCATCTGAACCAAATAAGTTTATCTTGGTCTCATCAGACCGCAGGGCATGGTTCCAGTAATCCATGTCCTTAATCCACTTGTCTTCAGCAAACTGTGTTGCAGGCTTTCTTGTGCATCATCTTCAGAAGAGGCTTCCTTCTGGGACGACAACCATGCAGACCAATTTGATGCAGTGTGCAGCGTATAGGTCTGAGCACTGACAGGCTGACCCCCCACCCCCTCTACCTCTGCAGCAATGCTGGCAGCACTCATATGTCTATTTCCCAAATACAACCTCTGGATATGACGCTGAGCATGTGCACTCAACTTCTTTGGTCAGTCATGGAGAGGCCTGTTCTGCGTGGAAACTGTCCGGTTAAACCACTGTATGGTCTTGGCCTCGTGCTGCAGCTCCATTTAAGGGTCTTGGCAATCTTCTTCTAGCCTAGGCCATCTTTATGTAGAGCAACAATTCTTTTTTTCAGATCCTCTGAGAGTTCTTTGCCATGAGGTGCCATGTTGAACTTCCAGTGACCACACTAACGAGTCACATGACACCGGGGAGGGAAAATGGCTAATTGGGCCCAGTTTGGACATTTTCCCTTAGGGGTGCACTCACTTTTGTTGCCAGCGGTTTAGACATTAATGGCTGCATGTTGAGTTAATTTGAGAAAATTTACACTGTTATACAAGCTGTACATTCACTACTTTACATTGTAGCAAAGTCTAATTTCTTCCACGTTGTCACATGATGAAAATATATAATAAAATATTTACAAAAATTTGAGGGATGTACTTACTTTTGTGAGGTACTGTATATATATTTTCTGATTGCATGAGGCAGAAAGCATGATGATCTCAATCATTGAGAAACTGTAAAGCATTCTTTGAATGCTGCTCCTGCCGAACGGATGACCTCCTGTGTTCAGAATGCAGCAGGGAAGTTGCTTAGCTAGGGACCTGGAAGCAAGTGAAGATTATTGCAGTAGTGGTGGTGTCTAAAGGGATCCCACAGATATGATACATGCATAGTTACATTGGTCCAAGCTGGGTCAATGTAACTATATAGAATGCCACAGCGGAATTTCTTCTTTAACCTGTCTCATTATATTAGGTTGATTGTTCTGATTATACAGTATGCAGCCTAATGAAATAAAAATTCTTTGGGGATTATTTACTAAAGCTGAAAAGTGCAAAATCGGGTGCAACTCTGCATAGAAATCAGATTCAAAGCTTAATTGAAAAAGCTGAAGTTGGAAGCTGATTGGCTACCGTGCACATCTGCACCAAAGTCTGAGTGCACCAGCTTTAGTAAATCTCCCTCAGTGTGCAAAGATGTGTTTCCTGATGCCAACATAGCAGCATACTAGTAATAGAGGTATGCCTCTTGACTACTCCCTCAGGACCAGTAAATAGCATAAAAAAAGGACTAGTTAGCCACCCCCCATTCTTCTTTGTTCCTCATTCCTCCACACACCAGTGAAGAGTAAGCAGTTCTATGTCCCCACCTCTGCCTCAATGCAATAGCCGTCTGGGTTTAGCCTCTCCCAGTGCACAGTCCCAGCTCTCAGGCTGCTAAATGTGCTTAAAGATCAAGAGCCAGAGAAAGGCGGACGGTCTTCGGAAAAGCATAGCCCTAGATGCCGCACCCACTCAAGGGAAAAAGTTCCAAGGAAGATGTCTTATCGCCTCTTCCCCAGAGCAACGCAGTGCCCCAGCAAGAGTCCTGCAGGGCCTGTGGTGCAGCGCCTGTACCCAATAGGTTGGTGAGTAAAGACTGCCCAGGAGTTTGCAGTTAACAGGTAACACCAAATGTCTTTATTATTTATGGTGCAAGATTCTACAATACTTACAGACACTTCAGACTCAGGGGGTCCACGTCTCAGTCCCATTCACAGGAAAGATTGCATGACTTCTACCCAACCCTGTTTGTAGTTCGCAGGGGACGGTGCCTAGCGTCCAGTTGCAGATCGGAAGAGGTTGAATCGGAATTCCGGACAGAAAAAGACAGATGAGAGCTTTTCATCGGAAAATGCGACCGTGTGTAGGCTCCATCGGAATTTTGCTGGCCGAATTTCCGACAGCAAAGAATTGAGAGCATGTTCTAAATTTTTCCGACAGAAAAGGTTTCTATCGGAAATTCCGATCATCTGTAGCAATTCTGACGCGCAAAATTCCTACGCATGCTCGGAAACAATTTGATGCATGCTCGGAAGCAATGAACTGGGCTCGTTGTAGTGTTGTACTTCACCGTGATCTTGACGGTCGGAATTTAGTGTGACCGTGTGTAGGCAAGACAGTTTGAGCAGAATTCCATCGGAAAACCGCCAGACCCTTTTGCGACGAGAATTCCGATCGTGTGTACGCGGCATTAGAGATCTTTAAAATGGAGTCCATTCAAACAGTACAACCACGCAGCTGGATGCTACTGCTGGATCGTCAGGATGCCTATCCTCACATACCACATTTTTTTCTTTACCTTTCCTTCCAAAATAAGTAAGTTTGCCGATCGGTTAGACGCATCTCCACTTTAACAGCCTACCTTTTGGCTTATAAATATCTCTGAGAATGTTTGCAAGGGTCTCAAGTGCAAGTGCCTTGTTAGCTCCACTCAGAGAACAGGTTCGCTACTACCTGGACGTCATTTTTCTTCTATCCAGAGGACTGGACCAATTGCTGTCGCACCAAGAGGTCCTCATATGTACCCTGAAATGGCTGGGTTATCAACTTGCAGGGGAAAAAAAGGGAAAGCAAAGACAACTTTCTCCAACCCAACAGTTAGTGTACCTGGGGGTGCTCTGCTAGTTCCTCTGTTTTTCTTCCATCAGAGAAAGTGGTGACAGTCAGGAACAGAATTCTGAGGACAGATACTTCCACTTTGATGGCTTCTCAGTGCCTCAGTCATCTGGGCACAACGTCATCATGCATACCGATGATTCCTTGGGCGCATGGGCACCTTCGCAAGTTTCAACTAGGATTCTTAGCGCAAGGTAGGAAACAGGATCTAGCACAGTTAATAATAGTGTAACTCCATATGAGTAGCAGTCCATGGTGAGTGAAAGACCTTGAGGAAGTCATGGCCTGTTAGAACCGTTAGACTGGATAATTGTTACAAATCATGTCTGCAAGGCAGCCTGAAAGGTGCACTGCGAGGGACTGTCGGTCAAGGCAAGTGGAGATTCCCAGCCAAGGAGGGTAGTCTCGATTGCACTGGAAGTTCAAACAGCCCTTTTAGCACTTTGGCCTTTCTACACAGGGAAGACCAGTCTCCTTGCAGTTGAGCAACAGGGCAGCAGTTGCCTATATTCCACTCCAGGAAATAACTCACAGCAATATGCTATTGAGAGAGGTGAAACCCATAATGTCTGGGACGGAAGATCACCAGCAAATTCCAGAAGCAGTTTACCTCCAAGTGGATTTTTGAACACAGAGGCAGACCGACTATTGTGCAAGCTTCCCAGAGCACAACGAGTGGGTCTACGTCCCAGGTCTTCTCTGAGCTGGTCCACAGGTGAGGCCTACCACAGACAGACCTCTTCACTTCCCACAGTAATCACAAACTTTGGGTATGTCTGACCTTGTTTCCGCACCCCAAGGCGCAGAGGACAGATGCTCTGGTCTCTCCTTGGGGCTGCAATCTAGCCTATATATTTTTCCCCCAACTTCTCTCGTAATGAGATTCCTCTTGAGTTTGTCAAGGGAGATCGTGGTTGTCATAGAAAATCCCCCATATTGGTCAGGAAGCCCCTCGGTTTTACCTGGCCATTCATTTCAGAATACAGAAGACATTTCCCCTCCACAACTTACGCAGACTGGGGCTGCAAGCAGGGGCGCTAAAAGGGGCTAAAACTCAGGTTGCTCCAGATTCGCTCCAGAGTGATCTTTACCTTGTGTATGAGAAGGCACTTACAACATCTATGCCTAAATCTGGAACAAGTTTGCGTTTTCTCAGTAGAGCGAGACATTGATCCTACTGCCCCTCCGGTGACAGCTGTTCTATACTTCCTCATATTGGACTTGAGCCTTAGCCTATCCTCATTGAGCTTGCATGTGACGGCAATATCAGCAATAACAAATTTAAATGGGCCAAGAATCCTTCAGTTTGCACAACTATTGAAGGCAGCCATGAGGATTCAGTCACCAAGGAAAATAGATCTTTAGGTGTTGCTGGATCTCATGTCAGTTTAACCGTTTGTTCCAACAGAACAGTGTTCAGTTCGGGCCATTACCTACAAGGCAGTATGTATTGAAAGAACTTTAAGCAGAAGGTTGTCTGAGATTCAATCTTCTTTCCAGAAGGAGTAGAGTTGGGTCTTGTAGATGAATGAATGAATGAATGAATGATTTGTATAGCGCTGCAACTGCGAACTGAATCGCCTCGAGGCGCTTGATCCGACCTGCGTTGATTCCTTCTTAGAAGAGGTAGGTCTTGAGTTTTTTCCTGAAGGCCCGATGGTCTTTTTCCAAGCGGATGTTCGTAGGTAGAGCGTTCCATAGCCGTGGTCCTTGGACTGCAAATCTTCGTTCTCCCCTTGACTTGTACCAGGATTTGGGGACAAGGAGGAGGTTTTGGTCGTTAGATCGGAGGTTGCGATTGGGGGTGTAGTGTTGTATTTTTTCGCATAAGTATTGAGGAGCATCTCCTTGTGTGCATTTGTGGGTCAAGCAGAGGGTCTTGAATGTGATCCGATTCTTTACGGTTAGCCAATGGAGGGTCCTCAGGGATGGGGAGATGGATTCCCATGGTTTTTTTCCTGTGACTAATCTTGCTGCCGTGTTTTGCACGACTTGTAGTCGTGCAATCTGGAATTTAGGTAGTCCTATGTAGAGGGAGTTTGCATAGTCGAGTCGAGAGTTGATGATTGTTCCTACCACTACGGCTTTGTCCTTTTCTGGAATGAAGGGGATGAGTCTACGTAGCAGGCGTAGAAGGTGATAGGATCCGCTGACTACTGATCCTATTTGTGCATTCATTGACATTTCTGAATCGAAGATGACACCGAGACTTTTGGCTTTTATGCTTAGGGGGATGGTCTGTCCAAGGATGGTGGGCGGAGTCCATGGTGTCGTAGATTTAGTTTTCCGGTTTGCATTTAGGAGAAGGAGTTCTGTTTTGGTTCCGTTAAGTTTGAGGTCATCTTGCATCAAAAGTAGCAACAGCCCTCTATTTAACAGACATCTGGACATTGCCTAACTTTCCTGAACATCACACAGGAAAGTCACACGAACTGGTCATTTTCATAACTTTAAAGAAGTGTCCTACAGGTAAGCCTTTAAAGAAGTGCCTGTCCACAATTGCTCCTTTCAGGTCATCTAATAAACCTTTTGTCATTCCAGCTGGAAATCATCAAGGAAAAGAGGTTACTGCCTGGACTCTAGCAGGCTTGGTTGTGCATATAGGACAAGGGGTCGCAAGCCTCCGTCATCGGCGGCGGCACACTCTACCAGAGCGGTTGCAGCCTCATAGGCAACACATTTAAGAGCATCTATGGTGTCCATATGTAGAAAGGTATCACGGTCATCCCACCATACCTACTCAAACTTTACGGAGTAGACCAGTGTGCCTTGTCATCAGGGGACTTTGCAGGAAGGACTATTCAGTCCTTTGTCCCATCCTAATTAAAAGATTGGTTTGGCAAGTAGAACCCACCCTGTCAGCTAGTTATTGATCACTAGTATGCTGCCATATTGGCGTCAAGAAAACAGAAAATTGTATCAAATACTTACCGTAATTTTCCTTTCATGACGCTAAACCATGGCAGCATACAGACCCACACTGTACGTTTCAGTATGTAGCTTGTTACAAAGAATGGGGGGGGGGGGGGGGGGGTGGCTTACTAGTCATTTTTTTATGCTATTCATTGGTCCTGAGGAAGTGGTCAAGAGGCAGAGCCCTATCACTAGTATGCTGCCATGGTTTGGCATCAGGAAAGGAAAATTACGGTAAGTATTTGATACAATTTTCCGTTTTACTAGGCATTAGTCCCACTTTTCTAATTTTCCTTGTATTATATTTATTTAAATTTCTTCTACATAACAGACATCCAGAAGCCAAAAAGAGAGAAAAATCATAATGTTTACATGTTTAAAGCAAACCTGTGCTTTGCCAATTCAAGGCAATGCAACAGATTAGCTTTAATGTTCTTGGTATGATGTAATGGTGGGCAAGACGGACTAGGAGTCTGCTGACCTGTCCATCAACCAGTGTCATGATAGTTAGAAGGAGAGATCAGGAGTCTAAGACCCCCAATTCCAGCCCACTGTAGTGAGAGGCAAAATAATGATGCTGCTGCTGTTATCACCAAATCAAAGTGGAAGTAGCAGCATGGCAGCCATTTATCTGCCCTATATATAGTTATATTGGCATATAGTTGCCCTGGAAGTGCTGCATTCCAATAAAGATTTATTGGTAACTGCTGCTTTGCTTGAAAAAAAAAAAAAAAAAGAACTTATTTGATAAAGGTGGGAACAGGCTTATTGAATAATGATTAAAAGTTTCTGTCTGGAGTTTCAATTGAACTGTCTACTACAGGAATTCTTCCTACCAGATCTAATTTCTGACACTTTCTCTGACAGATTAATGACTGCCTGTTATGACTAGTGGTGCAATAAAAACTGATTAATGTTCTTGGAAAAATATAATAAAATCTCCAAGTTTTCTAGATAAGATTGTGGGAAAGGCTGACAGTGACTACATGTATTATTTTATTGCTCGCTACTTACATAGTGCCTGTTACCACTTATGGACATTTTTCTCTAAATTCTATGTTTTGCAAAACACTGAGATCTTTTGCAAAACACTGAGATCTATTCTTATTTGTAATTGTTTATGCACTTTTTATATGCATCCTTCAAGAACCCATGTATACAGATTTGCTGTTGGCAATGTGATGCAAGGTCTAGCTGGAGATAGACTGACCAAGCATTTTATATTTCTGACACATAAATACATGGATGATCATGACTGCATGGGCCAAAAGTATGGAGCTCAGGTCTTCTGTGTTCCAGACCTCCGTCTCTGAATGTACAGGGCCCTAAACACTGTACCACTTGGTACAGCGTTCAGCCCCATCCTAGGCAAACTAGAATGACAGGCGGCACAGTGGTGTAGTGGTTAGCACTCTCACCTAGCAGTAAGAAGGATCGCTGGTTCAAATCCCAACCACGACACTACCTGCCTGGAGTTTGCATGTTCTCCCTGAGTCTGCGTGGGTTTCCTCCGGGTACTCCGGTTTCCTCCCACAATCCAAAGTCATGCAGGTAGGTTAATTGGCTTCTGTCCAAAAATTGGCCCTAGTACATGAATGGGGACCTTGGATTGTGGGCTCCTTGAGGGTAGGGACTGATGTGAGTGTGCAATGTATGGGGATAGGGACAACTGTAGACGCTCACTCAGGTTGAACTGGATGGACTGATGTCTTTATTCAACCTTACTAACTATGAAACTATGAAACTATGACAGGAGGGACACGCTGCAGTTGGATAGCCTCATGTGCAAGGGGCCTTAATAGGCCAGGAACTAAAACTCAAAGTTCTCTTAGAACTCTGGGTTGAATACATTCAGGTCCCATTGCTTTGTAAAGCTTTATGTGAGCCGATTTATCTGCTACCTCTGCCTGTGGAAACCCTACAAATTTAAATGGATGCAAACCCTTATATATACCCACTATAGTGACTAGCCTCAGATGATAGACTGATGAATTAAACCCTCCTACATTAGCTGTGCCTGTTTATCTGTGGTATTCTCTTCTCCAGAGATTTTCAAAGTACACACATCAAATGCTATTTGTGAGCCTCCAGCAGGCAGGGGGCGGGGATCTGATGTCACACACTGCACAGAGCACAGAGCTGAGTGTAATCTGAGACCTGGGTGGAGGGAATGGGCACATCCCCTCTACACAGTCTCAAATGCACAGCTGGGCTTGGGGTTGGGGCCAACTTCCGGTAGTTCCTGGTGTCAGCATAAACTGTCAGAAGTGACTGATACAGATAGAGGAAAGAGAGCAGCCAGAAATCACACTAGGTGCTTTGGATGTTATTTTTATTTATTTTTTCATTTCAGAGGTTTACAACCAGTTTTAACCTTTACTGCTAGAACCAATATATTCCCCAACTTGTTTTTGTTAGTGCCATTTACTTCTAAGAAGACTAAACAGAAGGAATTGTTTAAATGGTGTCATACATTAAAGCGGAGGTTCACACAAAAATTGAACCTCTGCTTTTTGGAACCCTCCCCCCCTCCGGTGTCACATTTGGCACATTTCAGGGGGGAGACAGGTATTTGCACCCACTTCTTGGCATAGACTCCCCCGGGAGTCTATGCCTCTTCCTGTCCTGCCGCGCTGTCTGCTGGGACACACAGGGGTCCCAGAGACAGCAGGGACCATTCGGATTGCACTGCACGACACCCCACAGCGCTTCCAGCTACAGTAACAGTTCTCCCTACATCCAGCTCCCTTCTACTGTGGCCAGTCTTGATTCAAAGCAGTGCTCCTGTGTAAATTCATTTTTTTTTCTTATATATATATATATATATATATATATATATATATATATATATATATATATATAAAATCAATGGCTTGCTTTTATATTTTTTTATATTTTTACTTTTTATAAGCTCATTCATAAGAGCCTGTGACATCTGGATGAGGCGGGGCAGGGTGGGGCTTTGCAGTGCTGTTTGAAAAGGGACTGGACAGGAAGTGCCTAAGCACAGCCACATTCGAATGCACAGGGCAACCTTTGTTGGTAAAAGGCAGGAGGGTCACTGATTGTCTAGATTAGATGTTTTTTTTTTCTAATCAGACATTTAGCAGTCCAAATAGTGCTTAAAATAAATGTTTATTATATTATTTATATACATTTTTAACTAGAATTTACCTTTAAATGCAGATTTTTAAACCTAAAGGAGTGTACAAGAAATGCTGATAGTAGGATTTGGGAAATGCTGATAGTAGGATTTGGGACATTTTTAATCTGTTAACTTTCATTCTGCTTTAATAATGCCCACTGATTATTGACTCCTGCCATTTTATACCAACCTTTAATTTCAGTTTCTAAAAATTCACAAATTTCACAAAAGTGTGTCCTCTTCAAATCTTAAACCTTGCTTGTTGTACTGTATATGAATTGTTTTGTTTTTGTTTTATTATCAAATCAAAGACACTGGTAATCACTAGAACCCAAATTTTCTCCAAATTTTTCTGTGCATCGGGACCCTTCGGGGTAAGACTGCGCTATACTGTATTAAGATTCCTCTCAACTCAACTCAACTCAAGTTCTAGAATATAATCTTCTGTGGTTGGGCCTTTTACTAACTTTTAGGGAATCCCTTTAAATGCCTCTAACATATCTCTGCACTCTTGAATTAGATTATACAGCAGAAAATTTTATTTTGCCTTGCACTATGCTTTGCAAATATATGTGTTTCTAGGCTAATTTTTTAATATGCAGAGATAGAGGTGTAGTAAAGCACAGCAACCTAACGTAGGTAAAGAAGATAACAACAAAGTGGGGAAGAGCACTTTAGAGAAGTTCAGAACTTGTTTTTCCATATAGAGATTTTTTTAACATCCTAAAGTGGTTGTGAAATATTTTTTTTTAATTAAAATACAAAAGAGGGTATACAAAGAGGCATAGCTTGAAGCTTGTGGTGCCCCGATGCAAAAGTTGACCTGGCCCCCCCTCTTCCACCCACCACTTTCACCATGTGTGCAGATACACTCACCACACAACAAGATACTTAAAGTGGCTTAAGAGTTTAGAGTTCCTCCTTACATTAGAGGACAGGGATCACCCCTGAAGAATCAGAGGACAGGGATCACTGGCAGGTCATTTGGCAGAGGTCCTTTCCCATTCCAGCACTGTAAACAGCTCCCCCCCCCCCACAATACACAGGGCTGAAATCACATTCCTTTACACACAGTCTACCAGCCTTCACAGGGTGTATCTGGCTTTTATGTTGCCATTCTGACCTGTGAAATCCCCTGGTCGGAACATAGTAGTTGCAGTAGGCAGATACACCCTGTGCAGATCATGGCTGACTGGCTGTGTTGTAAAGGAATGTGATTTCAGCCCTGCGGAGGAGCAGTATAGAGTGCTGTACTGGGAAAGAAGCTCAGCCGAGGGCATAGCATCCAGGGTGGAGGGGGTAGTTAGGGGGCTTTGGGAGGGGGAAAGCCACGCGACACGAAATCTGGAGCCTGCAGCCCCTCAGGGGCCCCCCGAGGAGGTGTTAAGGGATTTGTTTTAGCAATTTGAGGGTTTCTCTGTCAGTGTTGGCAGGTGTTGGGGGAAGGTCACCTCCTGGAGGAGCATGTCTTTTCCCCAGTTGTCAGGGAAGTGGGGTAAGCGGACATCACTGGGTGGGGGTACAGAGAATCCCAGCTAGTGAATAGAAGACACTGAGCGGTGTCTTACCTCACCAGTGACATCGGTCCATCATGGCTACAGGATGGCACTCTCCTCCTCTTAACTCGCTGAGCTTGGTTACCGTTCCATGTTGCCAGCACACAG
The DNA here is from genome assembly GCA_028564925.1 of Lithobates sylvaticus. Taxonomy (NCBI): domain Eukaryota; kingdom Metazoa; phylum Chordata; class Amphibia; order Anura; family Ranidae; genus Lithobates; species Lithobates sylvaticus. Next base: position 385,051,019 of record CM053027.1, on the reverse strand, counting down.
CACAGACACTTCCCCACCCTGGGCTGTTCTCATCCCATGCCCCAGCCAATGAGAACAGAGGGGTGTGGACTGTGGAAGGCAAAGTGGAAGCCCAGTACTGGAGCGTGGCTGTGGGGCCTTAGGGCAGATCGGAGCTTGATTTTGTGGAGGATATGATAATATGACAGGGAGGCTGCAGGGGCCCCCTGGAGCTGGGGGTGGGGTTGCGATTGTGACTCCTGCAACCCCTTATGCTACACCCATGGGTATACATACCTGCTCTTTGCAACTGTACTGCACAAAGCGACCCTTTACCTTCTCTTCTGGAGTCCCCCGTTGGTGCACTCCACTCCTTCTCTCCTTCGTCTGCCCCCATTTTAATCCGTGAGCTATGGGGGCACATGTGCGGGTGCATGTCCGAGCCAGGCTGTGTGCGGCCATAGACACACACAGTGAGCAATGAATGATCTGTCTACCAAGGCACTCTAACTGAACTTAGTGGCTGAAAGCTTTTTTTGTGTTAGTGCACAGCATTCTTCTTTGGCAAATATTCCCAAAATATGTGTAAAGTCCTATACGAATACATAGAAGGAATCTAACTAAAGATAGAACTTAAAAATGAATATGCTTTTAATTTAAAGCAAACATCCACAACAGGATAAGTGAAATAAAATGTTAGTCATAATGAGCGTTACTATACAATCAAAATGACATATATTGTAAAAATATAAACTATGATCACTTTGTAAGAATCCTAACATTTAGGCAAATACAGTGTAATTATTTCTATATTTAATACAAGTTGAATTACTTACGCCATAATACCTGAAAGATGGAACATTTCTGCAGTTAAGTATGACAAATAGCTGTACAGAAAAACAAAGAGCGGCTCAATCACACGGATATTGCGAGTGAAGCGGGTGGTGAAGGCAGCTACAAATCCGAAAATGACTCCAATTAAAACTCCTCCAATTCCCACCAGAAAAAAACTCGCCATTCCAGAAAAGATATCCACTGTCTCAATTGTCTTCATCTCACAAAATGATTTGAATAAATTATACAGCACCTAGAAGCAGAAACAGATGCGTATAAGAATGTATGGCATGTTTTGTAACACATTCATTTACAGAAGCTGATACATGATGATATTTTATTTTAGTTTTGTCTGTTTTTTTATTGCTGTTTGTATCCCTGCTGGGAAGGTTTTTTCCCCCTCTATTTGTCCTGGTGACCATTGCTACTGTGATGGAGAAATCCAAAAATCGAATGAATAGAAGAAGAATTTTCTACCGGGCCTCAGGTGACACTGTCAAAGAGAAAATCTCCCCTAAATTTGGAGAAATGTCCTACTTCTTTTTGCATCTTTGGGTCATGAATAAAAAAAAAATTGCGTGAGTGAAGTTGCCTTTTTGCCATATTAAATAAGCTTATTTACAATACAGGTACAGGGGGTCCCCTACTTACAAACATCCGACTTACAAACGACTCCTACTTACAAACGGAGGGAGACAACAGGAAGTGAGAGGAAATCCACCCCCAGGAAGGCAAATTCACTCCTGTAAGAGTTAATTAGGGAAAAAGGTGTCTCCACTGATGCTTCATCACCAGTCCATGCTTCCCTAACAACCAAAAATGTTCAAAATCCAATTGTCATTGGGACAGAAGGTGAGGTGAAATCTTCTGAACAGGGGGACAGACAGCAAAACAAATGTTACAGGGGTGATAACCCTTCTCTATGTTATCTAAAAAACTTAAAAATAGATATTTTGTCTGGAGCTACACTTAAAAAATGTACCTGTTCCGACTTACAAACAGATTCAACTTAAGAACAAACCTACAGTCCCTATCTTGTTTGTAACCCGGGGACCCCCTGTACTGTTTCAAAGCAGCTTAACACATTTATCTTACTATATTTTTTTAAACAGTGACTAATTCATACATCCCTTTTTTAATAAGAGGAGTTTTGAGCCCGCTCACATTCTGTAATAAAAAAAATAAAAGTAAAGGAAATAATATAAATACGTATGTACTTTTTTGGAAAATAGTAACTTTATTAGATATCAGAATTTTACAACTATATGACATATCTGGTCAAAAATGGGCCTTGTATTTAAATTCAAACCCTGAGTAGGGATGAGCCCAACACCCCCTGGTTCGGTTCGCACCAGAACCTGTGAACGGACCGAAAGTTTGCACGAACGTTAGAACCCTATTAATTACAATGGACGCGAACGTTCGAAATCTAAAGTGCTAATTATAACGGCTAATATTCATGTTATTGTCCTAAAAAGGGTTTGGGGACCTGGGTTCTGCCCCAGGGGACATGTATCAATGCAAAAAGAAGTTTTAAAAAAGTAATTTTTTTCTGGAGCAGTCATTTTAATGATGCATTAAGTGAAAAAAAATGTGAAATATTCCTTTAAATATCGTACCTGGGGGTGTCTAAAGTATGCCTGTGAAGTGGCATGTGTTTCTCGTGTTTAGAACTGTCCCTGCACAAAATTACATTTGTAAAGGAAAAAAAGCCATTTAAAACTGCTTGCGACTTTAATGTAATGTCTTGTCCTGGCAATATGAATGAAAATCTTTGAGAAAAATGGCATGGCTACCCCATCACCCCCCCCCTACCCCAGCCCATTACCAGCCCCTTTAGGTCTTGTTTGGATATTAAGGGGAACCCTGCACCCAAAATAAAACCCTATACCTAAAACCCTATATACCCAGCAAATAAGGGTAGATACTGGAGGCACACAACACACACTAACTCCTGCAGATGGCTATTTCAGAGAACACCAGCAAATATGGGTAGATACAGGTGTATACTGTGCTGTGCTGGAGGTACACAACACACACTAACTCCTGCAGATGGCTGAGTAAATAACACACTGTCCCTGCCTATCTATCTCTCTCCCTGCATGCTGGAACACACTACACAAGGCCGCCGCGCTGGCGGCCTTATATAGTGTGGGGCGTGTACTAAACCCCCTGAGCTATAATTGGCTCTCCTCGCTGCCGGCGCTGTGATTGGTGCTGTGATTGGTCACAGTGCATGCTTGGCCAATCATCTGCCAGCAATGCACTGCGACTGGTGCAGTGCATTGTGGGCCGTTCGTATCACACAAATTTGATGCGAACGGCCCACAAAGTTCTGGTTTCGTCGAACGGACGAACGGCCAATGTTCGATTCGAACATGGGTTCGAATCGAACACCGGGCTCATCCCTACCCCTGAGTTCTGAAATGTCCTCTTAAAAAAATAAAAGGTTGTAAAAGTATCTAGATTGGTCATATTTTCCAAAAGAGATCTAAGCAAGGCAATTAGTCTAAAAACTAGCAGCAGAAAACAAATGCTTCCTATTGAGCCTGCTAAAGGTGTACCACTGCAACTATGAGAAATAAAAGATAATTTTGGAAATTGCTAACATTTTTATATACATGCACTATTTAAGTTAATAAAATTCAGTATGGTACAAACCTGAATAGTGATCAAATGTACGACCCTAATATAATACTGATCTCTCCTTATCTTTTTCCACCTTTTCTTTTTCAAAGTGTCACCCTTGCTAGAGGCTGACACTTTTTTCCTTTCCTTTCTATTCTACTCTCTAGAGCAGTGGTCTCCAAACTGCGGCCCGGGGGCCAGATGTGGCCCTTTGTTTGCTTCTATCCGGCCCTCAGGACACTATTCCTCCAAATGACAATGATGAGGCAGCATTCCTCCCACTGACACCAATGATGGGGCACTGTTCCTCCTACAAAGACTGATGATGGGGCATTATTACCTCCCACTGACACCATTGATGGGGCACAATTCCTCCTACTAAGACCAATGTTGGGGCACTATTCCTCCCACTGACACCATTGATGGGGCACTGTTCCTCCTACGAAGACCAATGATGGGGCATTATTCCTCTCACTGACACCATGTATGAGGCACTGTTCCTCCTAAGAAGACCAATGGTGGGGCACTTTTCCTCCCACTGACACCATCTATGGGGTATTACTCCCCCTACTAAGACCAATTATGGGGCACTGTTCCTCCCACTGACACCATCTATGGGGCACTGTTCCTCCTACTATGACCAATGATGGGGCATCATTCCTCCCACTGACATCATTGATAGGGCACTGTTTCTCCTACCAAGACCAATATTGGGGCATCATTCCTCCCACTGACACCATCGATGGAGCGCTATGCCTCCTGTTAAAACCAATAACGGGACAGTTTTAACTCCCACTGATGCTGGGACTATTTTTACTCACACTGGCCAAAGTCCGGCCCCCCTGAAGCACGAAGAACATTAAACTGGCCCTTTGTTTAAAAAGTTTGGAGACCCCTGCTCTAGAGCCACATAGGCTCAATTAGAATAGTTAAATACGATGTTCTTGATGTATATTGAGCGCCCGATTGTCATAATACCGTATTAAGAAACGTTTCCCATGTTGAGACATCCGCCTTAGAAAACTTCAATGACGCAATCTATTATGTATAAAGTTGAATATATATTTTGCTCAAGTATGTACAAATGTTTTACTGATTGTACACTTGCTTTATCTCTAAAATAAATAAAATATTTATGAAAAAAATAAACTGCAGTAATACATTTTTACAAATGGAAGCAGAAATAATCTCCAGGTTCCATTAAACTGGTCACACACATCATCAACTGAGTTGCCCCAACTCTTTAGTTTGAGGGTCTACCTGTAAAATCCAGCAAAATATACAAGGTAAGCCTTGAGTTGTATAACTTTTGGTAAATTTAAAGGAATTAGTACAATAAGATTGAATTTTGGCAACATGTAAATTAATTTATTATATCAAAATTGTTAATACAATACAGTGCCACCTGCCACTATCTTCTCCCAACCAATCCCGTATATGTGACAAGGCCAGAGCTTTTCACATTGACATTTACACAGAGATATATGAGGTAATTCTGAGTTATAAAAATAAAAAGCTGACATGGAAATATCTCGTTACATGTATCTTTGTACCAATGCTTTGATAGTCAATGCTTTAATACAACTGATAACAATGATCATATAAATTATTACAAAGACCTCATGACCTTAGTTTGGGTGATCTGCACTTGAATACTTTCCACTGCCAACTTTACAAGTATCTAAATTAGATACTAGAGTGCAATGATTTATTAGTAGCTAATGATTGTGTCTGGCACATTTAGTAGATAGTTAACCTTGCTCCTTCTATAAAGTTTACACCTTATGCTCTTTATTATAAAGTAGGTGTGCTAAATCTTTTTAGTTCAGATCTTAAATATCATTGTATTACTTTGTGCATCCAAATGTCAGCTTGTAAATCTTTGGGACTGTGGGAAGCTACTGGCCCATCTCCATACTACCTTGCTGCTTGTTCCACTTAAAGTGTTACTAAACCCAGGACCTGTTTCACACATCTGACCTGTGCTTAATCATTATGATTAAGCACAGGTCAGATATGTGAAACGCATCTACGTGACTAATACCTGGTGTCCTTTGTGTATCCTGGTCGTTTTCAATAAAATACATTTTGTTTTAGAACCTTTGGATGTGCAGCCATTTCTTTTCTGTGAGCGCAGATTGCAGCAAACAATGTGGCCGCCATGCGGCCTGCCATTAGTGAAAAGGCCAGTGGCTTCACCTAGCTGCTCACAGCAGCATTAGGAATCAGAACATTCCTGCCACTGCAATTTGCACAAGCCTAAATCGCCAGATCTTGTTTTTTAAAAAAAATCAATCCTTCCAAAACTGACACCCCTGTGTTTGGGAGATGATGAAAAGTTAAACTCCGAAGATGAGGGCTCCATGCCTGAATTCTCAGATTCCTATCTGCACACTTTCCATGCTCAAGCACTGTCTCTCGGGTATTTAATTTATAATATTAATAATGCAGCAGCAAGGGTAGTAACACCCAATGGCTGGAGCTAGAGAAACTGTGGGGACAGCAGTAGCATTAGTAATGAAAGCCTAATCTATGCGGCAGCGGGTAAGAATCACTGCAGACCCATGGCTACATATGCTTCTTATTATATTTTGAATGTTGCTTTATGGATTAAACTAAAAATAAAGTAACTAAAGTTACATATTTAAAAAATGCTAGAATGAATATTTTATGGTAGAAGAAACTCTGAATGTCTCTCCTGCTATAAAACCACTTTCGATGGCTGCTAAAATTTCTTATAATTGTATACTGACTACCGTAAATGTGCAGCTCAGCTTTAAAATGTGACAGAAGGCTCTGGACCCAGAAAAAGACCAGGGGAAGAAGCCAGTGCCAGCCAAGTTGAAATAAGGGGTGAGCAAGGGACCGAGGCTCAAAAAAAGGTAAATCTGCTACTACGTGCAAGTATGCTATGGGGGCCAAACCAAGTAAAGTTTTGCTCTAAAGCCAAGTTCCAGCCAACTAAGAAATGTTCCCATGAAGTGTGGCTGTGTACGCACAGCAAGGGTTAACTGCTCATTTATGTCTAGGGGAACAATAACAGGAGATATGCTTACCCAATCATCCCCTCCACCCCGCAGCTAGACCAGTACCCGCAGCTTCTGCGCCCTCATGTTCTATGGTCTTGCCATCATCAAGACAAGAGCAAGTTCCATAGCCCTGCTCTGGGTGTGAGGATGCTGAAGGATAGTCCATCACCAGATTGTGGAGGAGTGCCTCTAGCTGGAGGAGTAGAGAATCTGATAGATAAAACTGTCTCCTCTCCCCTTGAGAAAATAAGCTAATAATCCTTGCAGTGTGGGTACATCCCCACGGCAAGGAATCATTTTTTTTTTTTTATATATTATCTGCTCAGAGTTGGGCATTAAGGTAAATACAGGTTTAATGGTTCTGGTGATTAGGAATTGGGGCTAACTGAGTCAAAGGTGGTTAAGGGTTAGGTGACAGATAGTCATGAATATATTTTAGACTTATTTTAGGCTTAGGGTTAAGGAGGAGTTGAATATTAGGGAGACAATGCATGTTAGGAATTACAGTCAAGGGAGCTATCAGTGATAGCAGGAATTCCTAGGTTTGCTCATGATGTCCCCAAGCCTATCCCTTGTTTTTTGTGCTCCTAAAAAGAACATACTGTACTGCTTTTTTGAACATTGTCATAGTTGTGTGCCCTGCTTTGTTGAACAAGCACCCCACTATCTGAAGTGCATGCACACATATACAAGTTCACGTGCTGCCTAACATATCCCACCCACTTTTAGTAGCCATTGTAAAGAGATGTTATTTGCTTTACCTGTCAGTGGCAATAGTGGACAATGAAGTTGATTTCTCCTGCATCTGTGTAGGGGTACTATAATGTGTAATGGCAAATAATACCTGCATATGCAGGCTTTTTGTTTTAGACTCAGGTGTTAAGGTAACTGTGGATCTGAACAATTCACCCTTGCATATACACAAACCCTCCTACATGATGTATGACTTAATGGAGAATGTACTAGTACAAGGTCATGTTGAATGTGAAAAGGAACGACTTGAGAGCGCAGTAGGAAAATGTCCCTGGAATTTATTTTGAAGTGATCACTGTGACATTGCTAAATTTCCAAAACCCAAATGTAGTACCATGCTCATTTAAAACTGAAATGTGTTGGCTGCTCTAGAAAGCTGAATGGGAACAAGAGATACTGGAATAACCAGACTCCTTTGTACAAATGGATCATTTCAGGGAACAGAACAAGCACTCCATTGTATCATTTCTCATTGTACAGTCTTCCAAGCTCTGTAAAGTAGAGACTTTGACAGTGCTTGAGATTTAACTGCTTAGAAACAGGGACCGTAAACATAACTGTGTGTCATACCCGGGCAGGAGTGAGATGAAAATTGACCAGACAATTTTAATTTTTTTAAACAACAAAGACTCCAATATATGTCCATTTTTCAAAATGATGTACTAAAGCGATTCTGAATGGATAAAAAGTATATCTAAATATGAACCAACATATTTCACTCATTTTGTGTAGAATAGGAAGTGGTTGAAACATTGGTCAGGTTTTTTTTTTGTTTTTGCCATAATTTGAAGTTGAGTAGATTATTGTTCCTTTCCTGTCCTATCGATGCAACAGGAAGGAAAAGCAAATCATTTTGCTATCTCCTCTTAGACAGTTTTGACTGGAATAGGTGTCTTATGGGAAGAATTCCACTCTATTATTCTTTTGGTGACAGCTCAAAATTTAGGATTTTCATCTAAGGCCCCGTTTACATATCGCTGCTAGTGGTTTTAAATGCACGCTTCACAAGAGTTTCCCTGTGTCGTGCAAAAAGGTAGGCCATTCACGTGAATGTGATGCCTTATGTGCAATTGTCGCACCAAAGACGCTCACAAGCTTTTTAAATTATTCTTGTAGAGAATTCCGACGGACAAAGTGCCACGCATGCTCAGATCAAATTATGAGACCAAAGCTATTGGCTAATAGCCTCCACGTAGTTCCGTCGTACGCAACGAACATCACCACGTTCAGAATGATCGGATTTTCAGACAACTTTGTCCGACCGTGTGTATGCAACACCAGTGTCGGACAAAATCCGTCTGAAAAAATACGACGGATTTTGTGGTCGCAATTTCTGACCGTGTGTACGGGGGCTTAGAAGCAGCTGTAAAAACATCCAGTGTGCATGAGGCCTAAAACTCACACCTGTGGTCCAGTAAATAAGGCTGGCCATATACTGATCCAGTAGGGACCGGACGAATTTCCATGTACCAAAGAAAGGAGAAGGCTTTGTACTCAACCTAGAAGCTGGGGGAGACCGACACTTCTTCATCCACTCCAGAGCACCGTCAGACCTGGGAAGGATGACTCACTTCAAGTGACTCATGGAGTCCATCAGTCTTGGACTCAATGAGTCCAAGACTGATCTCATAGCTGACAGCTACAGTGGTCGCAAGTGTGTGCAGATTCACTTCCTCTGCCAGCGATTACCTGCAGTGATTTCTGCTGGATGCAATTTTTGTGTGTCCATCAGCGATCACAACAAGTAATCACTGGTTGTGCGGACAGCCTCGTACAGCTGCACCCACCAGCAACCTGTAATTATAGTGAGCGAGTTGGGGGCCGCACCTACCCACTCACACCTGCAGCAGGAATCAGAAGATTCTTGCCACTGCAATTTGCATCAGCCTAAATCACCAGTATGAATGTAGCCTATCCTTATTATTTTTTTGGCACACAGACAGATTCTAGATCTTACCAACAACTATTAAACAGAAATAATTGCTTCAGAGGCTTGACCTTTTCAATCAAAAGAAATTTTAGAGCTAACCAAAGTATTTTGTTAACTGATTAAGGGATTAAATCCATTCATTATTAATTGTTTCTAATCCTATAATATCCATGCACAAAAATATTATCACAATAAAAACTAATCCGAAAGGCACCCGTAGACTGTAACTGCCTGTCATCCAATAGCTACACATTTCCCTGGCTCAGATGTGATGCTAATAAACTTTCTGGTGCACTAGTAGTTTTGGCTAGTAGGTTGGACATGTTTAATGAGGCAACCACTATTCTCAGATCTCAGTCAAGGGAGATATACTTTGCTAAGACTTGCAGCAATCACATACCTCTAAGGCCCAAACAGAGCTTAATGGTGGCTAACTGGTTAACAATATTGCCTTTCAAAGCGGGTGTCCTGGTTTGACTGTCAAGAATGACACCGTCCCAATGGTCCCATCCCCAAACACTCTGTTAGGTAGGAAAACACTTTTTAAAATTTTTAATTAAAAGGTGAATTATTGGAAATGTCATATTATTGCTGTCTGACTCAGATGGGGGGATTATCCCTGTGACACCAGGACCAGAAATTACCAGAAGGCAATGGGGGGTCACTGAGAAGGCACAGATAGCAGTAAACACTTTACAGAGGTTCCATATGTCTCTGATGCCGCGTACACACGGTCGGACTTTCCGACAGGAAATGTGCGATCGGAGCTTGTTGGAAATTCCGACCGTGTGTAGGCTCCATCAGACAGTTTTCATCTGAATTTCCGTTGCACAAAATTTGAGATCTGGTTCCCAAATTCCAATCGTGTGTAGACAATTCCGATGCTAAAAAGTACCATGCATGCTTGGAATCAAGCAGAAGAGCAGCACTGGCTATTGAACTTAATTATTCTCGGCTCATCGTACGTGTTGTACTTCACCTGCTTGACGTTTAAAATTTCCGACCAACTTTGTGCGACCGTGTGTATGCAAGGCAAGTTTGACCCAACATCCGTTGGGAAAAAAAACATGGGATTTTGTTGTCGGAATGTCCGATCATGTGTATGCAACCTTTCACCTGGTTAGGAATGGAGCCACAGGCAGCAGTATACAACACACAAAGGGGTTAATTTACTAAAGGCAAATAAACTGTGCACTTTTGCAAGTGCAGTTGCTCCAGGTCTTAGTACATGAGGTAAAGCTTAACTTTACAAAGAATACCCAATCACATGCAAGGAAAATTTAAAAAAAAAATGTATTTTTGCTTGCACATGATTGAATGATGGAAGTCAGAGCCCTCTCTCATTTACTAAGCTCTGGAGGGACTGCACTTGCAGAGTGTAACTGCATTTGCAAAGTGCACAGTCTATTTACCTTTAGTAAATCAACCCCAGAGAGTCTAACTTTTACCCAGTCAATCCAAAATAAGGAATCAAGTTTTGTCCGAGGTTCAGCTTTAATTTCAAACCAATCAGCTTCCAGGTTTTTTGTCAATGAGAACCTCCAGAGTTAGGGATAGCTGACATCCTTCTATGTAGAGTGGGTTACAAGGCATAGTGGGTGTAATGAAAGGTAGATTCATGGGCGCCAGACACTTCTTAAATGCAAAGAGATTTTCTTTCTCTTAAACAGAACTGTGGGAGAGAGGGTTTAGAGCCAGGGCATCCTTTAGTAGTTGCAATGTTAATTAGCAGACTCCGAGACTTCTATAGGTGTACAGTTATGCATGGAAAGGCACCCAGCCGGACACCACATCTGCATGTGTCTCCTATGGCAACAATCTTGAACAGTTTCTAACAAAGGTTAAAATGAACTTCCTCTACAATCTCCTATTGTAGATCTTCACCCTACTGAGCTCCCAGTCTCTCTCATTAGACTTGCTGATCCACTGCCACTGGATCTTCTGAGTTCTTCCAACCTTCTTTCTCAGTATCTTCCTCAAGCGTCACCCCTGTGTCCTTGCTGAGTCCCTAGCTTGGCATCCAAGATACTCCTCAAGCGTCACCCCACTGGCCTGCTCGATCCCCGGCTTGGCACACATGGCCGCTCCGCAAGCGTCACCCCCGCTGGCCAGGTCCCTGGCCCGACTACTGCCGAAGCTTCCAAATTTTTCACCGTCCCCGGTTGGTGAAAATACTGCTCTGGTACTTGCTTCAGCTACTCACAGTGGTCTCTGGTAACAAGGTGGATGGTCCCTTATAGGCGACAGCTTCCCCTCTACCTCCGACCACGACAGGTTCTCCGGCTAGCAGAACCATCACTTCTGGTTGGACTGCAAGCCGCAGTCCCAACCCTACGCTGCACTCTTGCTTCTGGATAGGCCCTCAGACAGCCTAGTAGCCATATGTCCCCAGGATAGGCCTCAGTCTCGGGCCTAGCAGCCCTGGGCAGCACTACACACATCCAATCAGACAGCCGTCCAGGTTGCACAGAACCCTGATCACCTGACCTCACCCAAACAAATAGGCTCTCCCAGCAGGCCAAGGGACCAAAGAAGATCCCTGCCCATTGGCTGAGATACCCCATATTTTGCTAATCTGTCCTTGCAATGCCCTTGTTTTATCTAATGCCACCAGATACCCAGCCCCCTAGTGACAGAAGAGAGAAGTGCAGCAATTCCAGAATTAGGGTGGAATCAATTGATCCCCTATCAACTGGCCAAGGCGACCATACCTGGCAGGTAAATTTACTAGCAACCCTGCCTAAACATCAGGGTTCTACATCTAATTGAACAAGCTGAAGTTAGAAGCTGACTAGCTACCATGTACAGCTTCACCAGATTTTGCACTCTCCAGTTTTAGTAAATCAACCACACAGTGTGTGCTTTTGTGTGTGAAAGTTTAACTAGTATTAAGCATTCAAACTTCTTTGGGAACAAGGGAAACATTCCCATAAATGGCATCACTATAGGTGGACTGCAGCTATACCACTGATTCTTGAGGAGGAGGACAATCCAGCAGGGTGTGTTATGCTTTTTGGATAATAAAGTTCTTTTGAAAAAAAAAAAGGATCTAGCGATCGTGCAGCTTGTACAAAGGAAGAAGAGTTAGTTCGGTGCTAAATAAATAGGCTTATATGCAATAATATTTTACGGGATTTTTTCATCAGATCATTTTATAATATATCATCCAAGGCCATTAGCCTGTTTTAGCAGTGTAATCTGAAGAAAACACTTCTTCGTGAGCATTGCATATATCTGCATATGCCTATGACAATGTTTAAGGTCAATTGGAGGTAAGTCACATTCCTGTAGCATGTGAGAATATACTTAATACAACTGCAAAGAATGCAAATTGGATGGTGATTTGAGTTGTCATTCTGCAAAGAATATCTCTATTGAGACTAATAAGTAACTGAGGGCCCATCTGTTCATTATTAAAAACTACAAGCAGCAAGAAGAACACTGAATATACTACAGCTCTGATCCTTTACAGTTATCTTATTGTGGTACAAAATAATTAACCTAAGGAGGAAATGCTGGTGAGAGCCAAATGAAACTTCTCAAGAGTTTCAGTACGAAACAGGTAGGACTGGTTACAGGCAGCTCAGTCCAGTGATATGGAAACCTAGACATACTGGCTGCCTATCTATGAACAGGGGTTATGTTTAGTATGGACTCTTCTACTACTTATTATGTGTTAATCTTATCATAGCCTGAAACTGTGAAATTACAGTGTTCACTTTATCTTAATCTGGAGTTGGACTATAAAAGATCTGGTTAACGCACAAAATGGTATAAATTCATAGAGTAAGGATATACACTATATATATATATATATATATATATATATATATATATATATATATATGCACACCAGATAAGCCTGATGAAGAGCAGTGTTGCTCGCAATTGTACAGTGGCTTGCATATTTGTATATTTTTCTAAAGAACAAGTAAAAAAGAATTGCATTGGAGTACGAGTCCCATCGTTTTTCTTTAATATATTATCGGTGGATGATTGGGAGTCCACCTTGACAGTGCTTCGATAAAAGAAAAATAAAAGAAAGGAAAGTAACCCACCCATTATTTGCCATATATATATATATATAAATATATATATATATATATATATATATATATATATATATATATATATATATATAGGCTCAACCATTATTGGCAGCGTTAAAACCAAGAAACATGGACACCCAGGAACAGTCTTATCGGACTTGTTCTATTTAGCACAGCAGCAGCAAACAAAGTTTCAATGCAACTTTGGCTTTGTGCAGCAGGTCCATAGCATAAAACAAACAAAACGTCTCCTTGAAGCCACTAATTAAACTCAGATCTTGACTAACAGGGTGCCCCTCAGTGGGTTCCCCGAATCAAAAAGGCAGCACTTTTTTAGCATGCTACCAGCATTTAGAATGTTCTCACAGCACAGAGAGTCAGAGACCTCACATATATAATTGCCTGAGGACAGTTGAGACTAATGAGGCCTGAAGGTCGGGTAAGATATGCACCTAGCGATTGAGGCTTATTCTCACCTCATATCCCACCCAAGATACTGTATCAATATCCTCAGATTGGACAATCCGCATGCACTTATACAAATAGGCTAAACATTCTAGATTTGCCAAGTAGATGAGATTTTTTGATTCACCAGATTTAGGCTGAAGTTAAAAAGTTTGCTCAGTTTACCTTGAAAGCGGAGCTCCATCCAAAAGGGGGAGCTCTGCTTGTTTGCGTCCCTCCCCCCTACGCTGTCAAAACCAGGTACCTGATTCAGAACTAGATTCACTCAGTATTTAGAGTGTAAGTAAAGTGTTACTAATCTTCAAGGTTCCGTGGGCCTCTTCTATGAACTCTGATCTTTAGTTCTTGCCATAGATTTTCTATTGGATTCAAGTCAGGTGATTGGTCGGGCCATTCTAGCAGCTTTATTTTCTTTCTTTAAAACCAATTTCGAGTTTCTTTGGCTTTGTGTTTGGGATCATTGTCTTGCGGAAATGTCCACCCTTGTTTCATATTCATCATCTTGGTAGATGGCAGCAGATTTTTATCAATAATGTCTTTTTTTCCATTCATTCTTCCTTTAGTGACATGAAGTTTGCCAGTACCATATGCTGAAAAACAGCCCCACACCATAATGTTCTCACCGCCAAACTTCACTGTTGGTATGGTGTTTTTAGGGCAATGTGCAGTCCTATTTAACCTCCAAACACGGTGTGTTATGGCATCCAAAGAGTTCAATTTTGGTCTCGTCTGACCAGACTATATTCTCCCAGTATTTCACAGGCTTGTCTAAATGTTGTGCAGCAAACTTTAGATGAGCTTCAACATGCTTTTTCTTCAGCAAAGGAGTGCATTACTTATTGAAACAATTGTACCTGCTAATTCAAGGTCTTTCTGAAGCTCTCCACAAGAGGTCCTAGGACAACTCTTCTGATAATTCTTTTCACTCCTCTGTAGAGAAATCTTGCAAGGTCGTGGCCGGTTTATGGTGAAATAATGTTCTTTCCAATTCTGGATTATGGCCCCAACAGTGCTCAATGGAACATTCAGAAGTTTAGAAATCCTTCTGTAATTAATGCCATTATTATGTTTTGTAACAATAAGGTTGCAAAGGTCTTGAGAAAACTCTTTGCTTTTACCCATCATGAGATGTTTCTTGTGTGACACATTTTTATAGGCCATCAGTTAAAACTGAACAAGCTGATATTAATTTGCACTGACAAGGGGCACGGTTGCTTTCTAATTAATGATAGATTTCAGCTGATGTATTGGCTTTCTATGCCTTTTTGCATCTCCCTTTCTTCATGTGTTCAATCATTTTTCCCTTTGACATTCCATCTTTTTACACATAACTTAATTTCTAAACGTATTTGTTTTGGTTTCTTTGTATGTATGGATTGCATTGGTTGTTACCGGCATGTGGTGAAAACGTCATGTCAATAGCACCTTCAGAAATATATTTACCTAGAAAAATGGTGACGTGTTCAATACTTATTTTACCTGCTGTATAATCATTTATAAAAGTCATATGATACTCTTTAAACATTATTCCATGGTTTGTTTTAGGGTCTCAGGATTTGTCACAAGGCGTTCACCACACAACAGCAAAGGAAATGACCTGAGGATCACAGCTTCGTGAGGAAGTCTACACAGTGAGAAGCCAGAAAGGATTAAGCTGTACTGCTGTGCTGTTGCTTGTCAGAATTGAGATGAAAACTTATCACAGTTGAGGAAAGGTAAAAAGTTATACAAATGTTTTCTTAAATAAATTAAAAAAGTTATTTGTTTTATATACAGAATACAATGGTAAGTGAAAAAACGCAAATAACTCTTTCAATGACATGTGAACATAAAAGTGAAAGAAATCAGTGAGTTGCTAATGCTATCCAGCAAACAATGAAGTCAAAAAGTTTGCTCAGTTTACCTTAAAGCAGAGCGCCATCCAAAAAGGGGGCTCCACTTGTTTGTGTCCCTACCCCCTACACTTTCAAAACCAGGTACCCACTCCCATTTCCGGGTAAGATTGCCGCAATCGTTGGTCGGCGATCTACAAAATGTTCAGCCCCTCCTCCCCCCCCCCTCTTCTGGGAGACACACAGGTCCCAAAACACAGCGGGACCATTAAGAAAGTGCAGCACAACTCGCACTTGCGCAGTAGGAAACAGGCTCTGAAGCCACAAGGATTCACTTCCTGTTTCCCTTAGTGAAGATGCCGACACCTGCACCCAGAACCGATGGACGGATCAGCTTGGGTTGCCGACATCGTGAGATGCCTGGACAGGTAAGTGTCCTAATATTAAAAGTCAGTAGCTACATTATTTGTAGCTGCTGACTTTTAATTTTATTTTTTTTATAGACTGGAACTCCTCTTTAAAGTAGTTGTAAACCTCAGACATGAAACATGAACAAAGCATATCCCTCTATAGTGTGTACTTGTCTCAATCCAGAGGACTAATGACGCGCACACACGGTCGGAATTTCCGATGGAAACAGTCCGTTGGGAGCTTTTCATCGGATTTTCCGACCGTGTGTATGCCCATCAGTATTTTTCTAAAATCAAGACTTCACTGAGCCAGCTCAGAGTTGCTCTTAACTACCAATGTTTCCTATTCTGAAAACTGGTGGTAATTCTATAGCTACAGGCTCTAAAAATGCCCATAGTTAGAACTACAGTACCTGAATTTCTTGCACAAGTTATACATTTTTCCAAAAGTGGCAAATGCTTACCTGAATTAGCTGCAGGTAGTTCTAAAGCAGGGGTCTCAAACTGGTGGCCCTCCAGCTGTTGTGAAACTACAAGTCCCATGAGGCATTGCAAAGCTGACAGTTACAAGCATGACTCCCACAGGCAGAGGCATGATGGGACTTGTAGTTTTGCAACAGCTGGAGGGCTGCCAGTTCGAGACCCCTGTTCTAAAGGAAACTACACTATATTACCAAAAGTATTGGGACACCTGCCTTTACACGCCCATGAACTTCAATGGCATCCCGGTCTTTTCCCATAGGGTTCAATATTGAGTTGGTCCACCCTTTGCAGCTATAACAGCTTCAACTCTTCTGGGAAGGCTGTCCACGACGTTTAGGAGTGTGTCTATGGGAATGTTTGACCATTCTTCCAGAAGCGCATTTGTCAGGTCTCTGTGCAGGCCAGTCAAGTTCCTCCACCCCAAACTCGCTTATCCATATCTTTATGGACCTTCCTTTGTGCATGGGTGCACAGTCATGTTGGAATAGGAAGGGGCCATTCCCAAACTTTTCCCACAAAGTTGGGAGCATTAAATTGTCCAAAATGTCTTGGTATGCTGACGCCTTAAGAGTTCCCTTCACTGGAACTAAGGGGCCAAGCCCAACCCCTGTAAAATGAGCCCACACTATAATCTCTTCCCAGAAAAGTTTATAGCTGCAAAGGGTGGTCCAACTCAATATTGAACCCTACGGACTAATGCCGCTTACATACGGTCGGACTTTCCGACGGTAAATGTGCGATCAGAGCTTGTTGGAAATTCCGACCGTGTGTAGGCTCCATTGGACAGTTTCCATCGGAATTTCCGTCGCACAAAATTTGAGATCTGGTTCTCAAGTTTTCCGACAACAAAATCCGTTTGCGTAAATTTCCGATCGCATGTAGACAATTCCGACGCACAAAGTGCCACGCATGCTCGGAATCTAGCAGAAGAACAGCACTGGCTACTGAACTTTATTTTTCTCGGCTCGTCATACGTGTTGTACTTCACCGCGTTCTTGACGTTCGGAATTTCCGACCAACTTTGTGCGACCGCGTGTATGCAAGACAAGTTTGAGCCAACATCGGTCGGAAAAAAAACATGGGATTTTGTTGTCGGAATGTCCGATTGTGTGTACGCGGCATACGACTGGGATAACATTAAAGTTCATGTGTATGTAAAGGCAAGCGTTCCAATACTTTTGGTAATATAGTGTATATTGGATTCCCAGGATTATTGTTTTAAAGCGGCACAATCATATCTACTTTGTGTTTTATGTGCATGTAAAGGCAGGCATCCCAATACTTTTGCTAATATAGTGTTTATTGGATTCCCAGTATTATTGTTTTAAAGCGGCACAAACATATCTACTTTGTGTTTCATTGGGACATGAAAAGGCATTTCTCTCCCCCAAATACAGTTGGGCATATTTACTAAAAGAGTAAAGAAAAATTGTTTGAATATTCACTTCAATTATCCAATCGTGTAAAAAGCATCTGCACATTATTTGATAATCAAAGTGATCAGAAATTAGCTTTTAACATGATAATTGAAGATTTTTAACTTCTTCAGTAAATCAGCCTTATAATACAATGTGTGAACATAAACCACACCATGGACTTGCTTTTAATGAGCTCAACAGTTAAAGTTTTAGTTGGTTAACCTTTTCTTTTTACACTACTACTACTACCCCGGTAACCAACCACATGTTCCGTTTTTGTTTTTTGCCCCAAAAAGCAACAGAAGATACAGGTAAAATGAAGAGTTTAGAAAATCTGGAATTTCCTAGATCTTCCTCAACAGAATCTCGGTTTCACTTCCTTTGGCTAGATGTGTACATATTGACAATTGGTAGTGCTTTAGTATTCTTGGCACAAATCTTTTACTATACAAATACTGTACACGGGAGATCTGACATGCAAAGTAATGGTAATATTTAACCAAACATTCACGTATAATCTACAGCATTATTACTGGCGCAAAGAGCAGTGGTCACGTATAAATGAGTTTGCATTGTATATCTCTGGATATAGTACAAAAAAAGAAATTTGATACAAGTAGTCATGCACAACACTCCATCCTAAAAATATCAGTATGTATACAGGTGAATTAAAGTGGAAGTAAACCCCCCTATTGTTTTCAGCCAAGGAAGCTGCCATCTTTGCCTCTGTTTAATCTTCAACTGCCAAAGTGCTGCACATGTGATCCGTTATGACACCAGCCATTGGATGGTTTGACTGTTTGGTTGAGAGCACAGCCAATGTGCAGTTAGCATTCCCGGCATGCCTTTTTTTTTTAGACTGTTAAATCGATGGGTTTACTTCCGCTTTAAAGCAGTCACTTGGACATTGACTAACTGATTTTTAAAACCCAGGGAACAGATCCATACATGATCAAGCTTATTGAAACGAAAAGAGGTAAATGGTGTATACATGGATAGAAACGTACTGTACATACAGAACATATTTTTATCTATGGCATACACTTATTTAAGAAAAGAAACTGTTACGTTGATGTTCAGCAGATCTTCCCTTTATATTTATGTATAGAGATGATATTTTAGCAAGTGCAAAAAACTGTTCCAAAAATCCGAAAATCTAAATAAAAAGCAATTTTCAATCTGTAATCTAATTACAGTCCTCATATAATTATTTACAGACATGATTCATTACTTTAAAAAAATAAGAAAAATGTAAGTACAGTAGCTGATGATTTAAAGTAATAAAAACATTCACACAGACAAGGTTAGCCAACCGGATCCAGTCACTGTGATCAGTATCCGCTTCCCGACCGGCGCACGACGATGTACGTCGGCAGAATGGCACGTACAGGCAGGAGGGCGTATATATAAGTCCCTCCTTAATGCCTGCCGTGCCATCGGGAGCGCGCCGGGAACGGCGCGCTCCCGCGCCGGTCGGGACCCCCGTGAGGCCGGTCGCGGGTCCCGCGGACTCGATCGCCGCGGGGACACCCGCGATCGTCTCACGGGAAGGCTGAACGGGGAGATGCGGAAGTACACAGCATCTCCCCGTTCTGCCTAGCAACTAGTGACGCCGATCTCTGCTCCCTGTGATTGGAGCAGAGATCAGCATTCACTAGCTGACAGCCACGCCCCCCCACAGTAAGAAACACACCCCTAGGCATACTTAACCCCTACACTGCCCCCTTGTGGTTAACCCCTTCACTGCCAGTGTCATTTATACAGGAATCAATGCATTTAAATAGCATTGATTGCTGTATAAATGACAATGGTCCCAAAAATGTGTCAAAACTGTCCGATGTGTCCGCCATAATGTCGCAGTCACAATAAAAATCGCTGATCGCCGCCATTACTAATAAAAAAAAATTATTAATAAAAATGCTATAAAACTATCCCCTATCTTGTAAACGCTATAACTTCTGCGCAAACCAATCAATAATCGCTTATTGCGATTTTTTTTACCAAAAATATGTAGAAGAATATGTATCGGCCTAAACTGAGGAAAAAAAAAGTTTTTTTATATATTTTTGGGGGATATTTATTATAGCAAAAAATAAAAAATAATGTGTTTTTTTTTTCAAAATTGTCGCTCTTTTTTTGTTTATAGCGCAAAAAAAACCCCGCAGGGGAGATCAAATACCACCAAAAGAAAGCTCTATTTGTGGGAAAAAAAGGACGGCAATTTTGTTTGGGAGCCACATCGCACGACCGCGCAATTGTCAGTTAAAGCGACGCAGTCCGAATCGCAAAAAGGGGCCTGGTCCTTGGCTGCAAATTGGTCCGGTCTGAAAGTTGGTATTATCAGTAATATAAGAGTATTAGGAAAGGCATGCCTTAATAGATGTAAAGCACTAAAAGTTTGGTATTGTGCTGCAAAACATTTTATCTAAGTAATTTTTTCCACGGTGTTCCATAGTAGATCCTTTATTGTATCGTACATCTTATGATTACATGTTATATTTTTAGTACTTCAAAATGTACTACCAGCAGGTCACCTTGTGCAGGATACGTACTATACTAATAATATCTTAATGACACTACCAGTATGTTGCAGCCAGAATACTAAATCCCGGAATGAAGTACTAAGGACACAGAGATGGTCACCATTTTTCTCTATAGTACTAATACCTGAATATGTACAGTGTGTTAACTAGTAGGAGTATCACAGAAAATAGAAAAACAAATTATACTTGCCTAGGTGGATGCAGCATCGATCTGATGCTGCATATGTCCCCTGTTGCTTCTACGACTGAGCTTCTAATGCCCCGTACACGCGATCGGAAATTCGGCCAGCAAAAGACCGATGAGAGCTTTTGGTCGGAAAATGCGACCATCTGTATGCTCCATCGGACTTTTGCTGCCCGAATTCCCAACAGAAAAAGATTGAGAGAAGGTTCTCTACTTTCCATCCGGAAAAAGTTCTGATCGGAAATTCCGATCGTCTGTACAAATTCCGATGCGCAAAATTCCTACGCATGCTCGGAAACAATTCGATGCATGCCCGGAAGGATTGAACTTAATTTTCTTGGCTAGTTGTAGTGTGTACAACGTTCATGACGGTCGAAAGTTCAGAGAACTTTTGTGTGACCGTGTGTATGCAAGCCAAGCTTGAGCAGATTTCCGACGGAAAAACCATCCAAGTTTTTCCGACGGTAAATCCACTCATGTGTAAGGGGCATTAGACTGCTGCTCACTCAGTTCTCAG
This sequence comes from Lithobates sylvaticus, assembly GCA_028564925.1. Lineage (NCBI taxonomy): Eukaryota > Metazoa > Chordata > Amphibia > Anura > Ranidae > Lithobates > Lithobates sylvaticus. The sequence continues at coordinate 385,029,986 of CM053027.1, read as the reverse complement.
TCTTTATTGAGCAGAAAGCCAGTGGCTATCAGTCACCAGCTCTCTGCTCTGCCCCTTCTGCGCTCACTGGAGCACCAGGGTGGAGGAATCAGCTAAGGCTGGCTCAGTCTCTCAGCCGCTCGCTCAGAGGCTGATCCAGCCGATCCAGGCTTCTGGGTGTATCCCGACTACAAAGTCTGGATCTTTCCCGAGCTTGGACCAGCTAAGCAATGCCAGCTTTAGCCCACTGTCAGCTGAAAATGGGTCAGAGGTAGGGGTGCAACGGATCAAAAAACTCACGGATCGGATCGATCCTCGGATCAGAGTCACGGATCGGATCATTTTTCGGATCAGCAAATAATAATTGAATTTGCAAAAACCTGTGAAAATTCGGCCACCATATAGTCCCCACTGTAATATCCACGTCATCTCCCTCACTGTAATATTCACGTCATCTCCCCCACTTTAATATCCACATCCTCTCCCCCACTGTAATATTGTCTGAGTATGGCCGAGTATTGGCAGGGTATCGCCGAGTATTGGCAGGGTATCGCAGAGTATTGGCAGGGTATCGCAGAGTATTGGCAGGGTATCGGCTGGGTAATGCAGAGTATTGGCTGGGTAATGCAGAGTATCGCAGAGTATTGTCTGGGTAATGCAGAGTATCGCAGAGTATTGTCTGGGTAATGCAGAGTATCACAGAGTATTGTCTGGGTAATGCAGAGTATCGCAGAGTATTGGCTGGGTAATGCAGAGTATCGCAGAGTATTGGCTGGGTAATGCAGGGTATATGCTGGGTAATGCAGGGTATATGCAGGGTATTGGCTGGGTAATGCAGGGTATTGGCTGGGTAATGCAGAGTTTGTTTACAAGTGATCGCTCCGTCATTTGACGGAGCGATCACATTGTAAACAGCGGCCGGGTGTACCAAGATGGCCGCCGCTCCGGAGCTAGGCTGAAGCTGCGGCCTTTCCCAAGGCCGCCGGGTGTACCAATATGGCCGCCGCTCCGGAGCTAGGCCGAAGCCGCGGCCTTTCCTAAGGCCGAGGCCGTGGAGTGCTCCGCGGATCGCGGGGTGTGCCGATCCGAACTGGGTGACCCGTTCCGATCACGGATCGGCGACGATCCGTTGCACCCTTAGTCAGAGGAGTGCAGAAAGAACGGCACTGCTGTGACCTACAGGAGAAGTATAGCCAAATAGCTTTAACTAAAAAAATATGTTCTATTATTCTCAGCCTCTTCCAATTTCCCTTTTTTTGATGTTGTGATCCAGCTTTCTGTTATAGGGTGGCTAAGTTCATTTTCAAATATTTCTAGAGTAAGCTGAGGAACCCAAGGAAGAAGCAAGGTTGCAGTGGGGAGAGACACACAGAGGAGAAGATCTGAATGGGAGGTGCAGGCTGGGGAGGCAAGCCACAGGCTGGGGAGGCAAGTTCCCCGTTGTCTGACCCTTGAAGAAATGATATTAGTGTAGAAATATCTAGAGAAAGAGTGAGCTATTCAACAGCCATCATTGCCCAGCTTGGGGATTTTGTGACCTGCACTGCATTCATCGCCATCCATTCTGCTGAGACAGTTATCGAGCTACTGACAGGAAGACATCCAAAGGGCATGTTTGAGGCTGAATCCACGTGAACCACTGATCATTAAAAGGAGCTGGGAATCAAAATCCTGATTGGTGTGCTGTATTTTAATAAAATCCATCTGGCAGAATTGGAGATTCTGTGGTTGATTTACTAAAACCGGAGAGTGCCAAACCTAGTGTAGCTGTGCATGATAGCCAATCAGCTACTAACTTCAGCTTGTTCAAAATAAACTTTGACAAGAAAACTGGAAGCTGATTGGCTACCATGCACAGATGCACCAGATTTTACACTCTCCAGTTTTAGTAAATCAACCCTACTGTGCCCTTCGTGTGAGTTTGATCTTTGTAGTAAGGGCCAATCTACCAGGTGAGAGTACACTTTTGGGGGATCTGGTGGAGGATTTGTGTCACCCATCCTGTGTTCAATTTAGGGTGTTTTTTTACCCAGAGCACTGTTTGTGTTATGGACTTTGGTCGACTTTGAACACATTATTTAGGTGCAGCTTCTTACTGTTTATTGTGTAGTTGATTATTTGTGACCATTTTCACATCTTTGGTATAAGAGTTTAATTATTTTTACAATACCTATGCCTGTTACAATATAGATTTTCACAAATTGTTGGATAATTTTATGGATTATTTTTGGAGAATAAGGATATCTTTATGTGTTGCTCCTACTTTCAGCTGGACATCTCATTGGTTTCTATTTATCTTGCATCTCTCTAATACGTTACAATTGTTGTGTATACACCGCAGCCATGAGCAACACCCATTTCTGAGTTGTTAGACTCCTTGACTGGTTTTTCAACACACAATGCTATCACAATCATATATTAGTCATGTTGCCACTGATTGTTGTACTTAGCTTTACACTTTTAAATGTAAGGGTTCGACCTAAAACAAGATTGTGTGCTATTAAGCTTAGTACAGAAGGGCGGAATGTCGGCCGGTATTGGCCAGTTCAATAGAAACCAGCCGACATTCAGCCTGTGTGTATGGCAGCCGGTCCGACAGAAGCCGGCTGTTCGGCTCCCAATGGCTGACAGCACTGACCAAAGTGTTCTGGCAGGGGGGCCGTCCCCCTGTCAAAACATAATAGCATAGCAGGGGAGATCACTGTACTAACATTGGATTGTTAGTACAGCAGCTTTGACCTAAGCTGTCAGTTTTTTTTTTACAAAAAAAACTAGTGGTGTTTATGGGGCTTTACTCTTGACCACATACACTTTCTATGTGCCCCTCTCTGACTCCATTCCTTATAGAAAAGATAAAAAATGTGAACCTCTTTAAAACATAATGTTAACTAAAAAGTGATCCAAAATCTATTTACTTACCACAGTGATAGCATCATTTAACAAGGACTCCCCAAATACTAAAATGTACAGTTGTTCATTGACGTGGATATTTTCAAAAACAGCCAAAACTGCGACTGGATCTACAGCCGAGATTAAGCTACCAAATAGCAAGCACTGTAGCAATGAAATGTTTAACAGCCCAAAGGCTTCTATTTGACATATTCCAAAAAGTGATATCCCAATTCCAATGGCATTCCAAAGTGTGCCTACCACTGCGTACCAGAATATTGTGCCCACATTGTCAAAGAAGGGGCGCATGGGTAGAAAATACCCTGCGTCAAGCACAATCGGAGGGAGAAGGTACAAGAAAAAGACATCTGTCTTCATCGCTGGAGGAGACTTTTCATTTACTGCAAATATTATTCCACCAAGAAGTAATCCGACCAAGATAAGGAGACAGCTCTCTGGAACTATGGTGGGCAGCTTGTGGTAAAGATGGAACCCTGTGTGACAAAAAAAAGGTCCTGTTTTAATAGGTTTTCAAATACAGGTTTTCATACATTATCGCAGAAAAACGAATGAAGGTGCCCTTTTTAAAGTGATACTAAACTCTATTCTATTCAAGTATGTATTCTCAACTCAGAAGAGTACCTTCTATTGCTCTCAGCCTCTTCCAAACTCCCCCTTTATATTGCTGTTATTTCCTGTTAGGGTGGATACATTTGTTCTTCTTCATCCCACTATATGTGGGAATGTAGCCAACCTCTCTTGCTCCTCATATGGACTTTCAGATTTGTAGCGTACATAGAGTACAGTGCCTTGAAAAAATATTCATACCCTTTGAAATTTTCCACATTTTGTCATATGTAAATGTATTTTATTTGGGATTGTATGTGTTAAACCAACACAAAGTGGCACATAAATGTGAAGTTGAAGGAAAATGATAGACGATTTTCCAAATTTTTTACAAATATATATCTGAAAAGTGTGGTGTACATTTGTATTCAGCCCCCTTTACTCTGATACCCCTAACTAAAATCCAGTGGAACCAATTGCCATCAGAAGTCACCTAATTGGTAAATAGAGTCGATCTGTGTGTAATTTAATCTCAGTATAAATACACTTGTTCTGTGAAGCCCTCAGAGGTTTGTTAGAGAACCTTAGTGAACAAACATCATCATGATGGCCAAGGAACACACCAGACAAATCAGGGATAAATTGGTGATGACGTTTAAAGCAGGGTTAGGTTATAAAAAAAATATCCAGCTTTGAACTTCTTACGGAGCACTGTTCAATCCATCATCTGAAAATGAAAAGAGTATGGCACAACTGCAAATCTACCAAGATGTGGCCGTCCACCTAAACTGAGAGGCCGGGCAAGGAGAGCAATAATCAGAGAAGCAGCCAAGAGGCCCATGGTAACTCTGAAGGAGCTGCAGAGACCAACAGCTCAGGTGGGAGAAACTGTCCACAGGACAACTACCGTATATACTCGAGTATAAGCTGACCCGAATATAAGCCGAGGCACCTGGGAAAACATATTGACTCGAGTATAAGCCTAGGGAGAAATGCGCAGCTACTGTAAGTGGAAAAGAGGGTCAACAATGCCCATTTGCAGCCTCACTGTGCCCATTTACATGCCTCACTGTGCCCATTTGCAGCCATAGGTCCCTCGAACTTTAAACTTGGTAGTTAAGGGTTTCTAGATGATTTGGGGTCTCTGGACCCGAAGGGTACCGAAATGACATGGCAGATGGACACAGTTGACCGACTTTGGGGCCCGTATCTCGGGGTCACTTGGTGTGCAAACCCAGTGGAACTATCACTACAACATATCCAAAGATGGGGATGGATTCCTATCACCAAGTGGCCCCAATATACGGGGCCCAAAATTCAGTTCGGAAAAAATGTCAAGCACTTTTCTGCAGCAGAGAATGACATTTTCCGAACCGAATTTGGGGCCCCGTATCTCAGGGCCACTTAGTGCTAGGATGTGTTGTAGTGCTAGTGCCACTGGGTTTGCACACCAAATTTGGGGTTCCTAGCACCAAGTGGCCCCGAGATACGGGGCCCCAAATTTGGGTTGGAAAATGTCATTCTCTGCTGCAGAAAAGTGCCTGACTCGAGTATAAGCCGAGGGGGGCATTTTCAGCACAAAAAAATGCGCTGAAAAACTCGGCTTAAACTCGGAGTATATACGGTATTAGTCGTTTACTCAACAAATCTGGCCTTTATAGAAGAGTAGCAAGAAGAAAGCCATGGTTGAATAAGCCATAAGAAGTCCCGTTTGCAGTATGTGAGAAGCCATGTGAAGGACACAGCATACACGTGGAAGAAGGTGCTCTGGTCAGATGAGATCAAAATTTTAAGTTTTGGCCTAAGCGCAAAAAGCTATGTGTGGCAGAACTAACACTGCACATCACCAGTGAAACACGGTGGTGGCATCATGTTGTGGAGATGCTTTTCTTCAGCAGGGACATGGAAGCTGGTCAGAGTTGATGGAAAGATGGATGGAGCCAAATACAGGGTAATTCTCTTGCAGCTATGCATAGAAACCAATCAGCTTCCAGGTTTTCTTGTAAAAGCTTAATTGAAAAAGCTGAAGTTAGAAGCTGATTGGCTACCAGAAACAACTGCACCAGATTTTGCACTCTCTAATTTTAGTAAATCAACCCCTGTGTGTATTTCTTGAAGCCTTCGGTTCCAGATTTCAGAAGTTAGTCTACAATAGAAATGCTGATGGCTTGCAGTCTTCAGCAGGCTTTTAACAAAAATGTAAATTGTTACTGAAATTCTACTGAAGCCTGTTAGTTTGTTTAACCACTTCCCGACCGCCCCATGTAGATATACGTCAGCAGAATGGCACGTACAGGCAGAATCACGTACCTGTACGTGCCATTCTTCAGGCGGTTGGGGGGTCCGATCGGACCCCCCTCCGCCGGCGGGGACGGTCGGGATCGTGTCAGGAGCGATCCGGGACGAGGGGACGGCCAGTGGTTTCTGGCCACCCCCTCGCGATCGCTCCTGGCCAATGAAAAGCTTCCCCTTCCTGTCTATTGTATAGACAGGAAGGCGGAAGTGATGTCACGCTCGGTGCGCCGGTCTATGTGACCGGAGACGCCGAGCTGTGAACATGTAAAGGTTAGTGCACAACAGTACACTGACACCAGTACAGTTAGGCACATATTCCACCCCCCTGTCACCCCCTGATCACCCCCCCAGATCACCCCCTCCCCCCCCAGTCACAGTGTCACTTATTGCAGTGATCATTTATTTACTGATCACTGCATTTAGTGTCAGTGTGACTGTAATAACTGTCAGGGCAGTTAGTTTTAGGTCCAAGGTAGCCCCCTACCCCCCCCCCCCCTAATAAAGGTTTAACCCCCTGATTGCCCCTAGTTAACCCCTTCACCCCCTTTTGCCAGTGTCACTAAGCGATCGGTTTTCTGATCGCTGCATTAGTGTCGCTAGGTAACCATTTTTATTTTTTTTTAACCGCCATGTTTATATAGGTTCATAAATAGGTTTATAGGTCAGGTACCCCCATATTACAACCTAAATAAAGGTTTTAACCCCCTGATTGCCCCTAGAGTTAACCCTTTCACCAGTGATCACTGTATAAATGTCACTGGTGACGCTGGTTAGCCAGTTAGTTATTTCGTTATTTAGGTTCCCCGTCAGGTTTTTATATAGCGTCAGGTACCCCCATATATTACCTAATAAAGGTTTTAACCCCCTGATTGCCCCTAGTTAACCCTTTCACCCCCTTTTGCCAGTGTCACTAAGCGATCGTTTTTCTGATCGCTGCATTAGTGTCGCTAGGTAACCAGTTTTTTTTTGTATTACTGTTACGGGTGACGCTGGTTAGTTAGCTTGTTTTTTATACTGTCAGGGCACCCGCCATTTATTACCCAATAACGGTTTAACCCCCTGATCGCCCGGCGGGTGATATCAATTAGGTTTTAGGGTCTAATAAGGTCTGCGTCGCCCCAGGTTAGTGCCAGTACCGCAAACACCCACGCGCAAAGCATACACCTCCCTTAGTGGCACAGTATCTGAACAGATCAATATCTGATCTGATCAGATCTATACTAGCGTCCCAACAGTTTAGGGTTCCAAAAAAAACGCATTGTTAGCGGGATCAGCCCAGATACCTGCTAGCACCTGCGTTTTCCCCCTCCGCCCAGCCCAGCCCAGCCAAGTGCAGTATCGATCGATCACTGTCACTTACAAAACACTAAGCACACATAACTGCAGCGTTCGCAGAGTCAGGCCTGATCCCTGCGATCGCTAACATTTTTTTTGTGGTAGCGTTTTGATTCAGTCGCTTCAGTCAGGAGCTTTTTTACCTGTGAATCTCAAAAAAAAAAAAAAAAAAAATAAAATTGGCGTTTTATTGTTCTCTCTCTCTCTCTCTCTATTGTTGCTCTTTTTTTACTCCATTCTATTCTGCAATGTTTTATTATGTTTTATCATGTTTTATCATGCTTGCTTTTCAGGTATGTAATTTTGTTTACTGTGTTTTAGTGTTAAGCATTTTTTTTGTTTTCAGGTGCGCCATTCAGTTGCAACGCGGATTTATTGACAGCAACAGCGTTTGCTCCCACGATACATAAAGCCGCGACTCCAACGCTGTAGGAGGTGATTTCACCACCACAGTTAAAAAAAAGAGCATATATGCCGAAGCATGGGGGCAGCAGGGGGGGGGGGGGAGGAGCGATTGGCTCCTAATGCCACGTACATACGGTCGAAATTCCGACCGTGTGTACACGGCATAACTTTTGCGGGAGGATGCCCCCATGCATCGGCATATATAAATGGTGCATGTATGCCCATCATTAGAAGTGGGTGGATGAAGGGAGGTATTCTAATGGTGGGCATACCCTCCAATCAATCTCTTTTTTTCGTTCAGCCAAGAGGCTGCATGAAAAAAAAAAGATTACAATATATGTCCAGTATGTTGCTGGACTTTGAATGGTTATACCAGAAAGATGCCTGCAGGTTTAGGTATCATCTTGGTATCATTCTTTTCAGCCAGTGATCGGCTTTCATGTAAAAGCAATTCTAGCGGGTAATTAGCCTCTAGACTGCTTTTACAAGCAGTGGGAGGGAATGTCCCCCCTCCCGGATATAAACCGCGCCATTGGGAAATTGGGAAAGCATTTTATCACACCAATCTTGGTGTGGTCAGATGCTTTGAGGGCAGAGGAAAGATCTAGGGTCTAATAAACCCCAATTTTTTCAAAAAAAGAGTACCTGTCACTGCCTATTGCTATCATAGGGGATATTTACATTCCCTGAGATAACAATAAAAATCATAACAAAGAAAAAAAATGGAAGGAACAGTTTAAAAATAAAATAAAAAAGCTAAATAAATAAAAAAAAAACAAAAAAAAAAAAAAAAAGCACCCCTGCCCCCCCTTCTCTTGCGCAAAGGCGTACACAAGCGTTGGTCTGGCGTCATATGTAAACAGCAATTGCACCATGCATGTGAGGTATCACCGCGAAGGTCAGATCGAGGGCAGTAATTTTAGCAGTAGACCTCCTCCGTGAATCTAATGTGGTATCATGTAAAGGCTTTTAAAGGCTTTTAAAAATGTATGTAGTTTGTCGCCACTGCGTGTTTGTGCGCAATTTTAAAGCATGTCGTGTTTGGTATCCATGTACTCGGCCTAAGATCATATTTTTTTTATTTCATCAAAAATGTGAGCAATATAGTGTGTTTTAGTGCATTAAAATAAAAAAAAGTGTATTTTTTCCACAAAAAATGCGTTTGAAAAATCGCTGCGCAAATACTGTGTGGAAAAAAAAAAATGCAACACCCACCATTTTAATCTGTAGGGCCTTTGCTTTAACATTATATATAGTGTTTGGGGGTTCAACGTAATTTTCTTGCAAAAAAAAAATATGTTTTCATGTAAACAAAAAGTGTCAGAAAGGGCTTTGTCTTCAAGTGGTTAGAAGAGTTGGTGACGTGTGACATAGGCTTCTAAATGTTGTGCATAAAATGCCAGGACAGTTCAAACCCCCCCCAAATGACCCCATTTTGGAAAGTAGACACCCCAAGCTATTTGATGAGAGCAATGTTGAGCCCATTAAATATTTTTTTTTTTTGTCCCAAGAGATTGAATAATGAAAAAAAAATATATATATATTTTTTTTTACAAAAAGTTGTCACTAAATGATATATTGCTCAAACATGTCATGGGCATATGTGGAAATACACCCCAAAATACATTCTGTTGCTTCTCCTGAGTACGGGGATACCACATGTGTGGGACTTTTTGGGAGCCTAGCTGCGTACGGAACCCCAAAAACCAATCACCGCCTTCAGGCTTTCTAAGGGTGTAATTTTTTTATTTCACTTCTCACTGCCAATCACAGTTTCGGAGGCCATGGAATGCCCAGATGGCATAAAACCCCCCAAAATGACCCCATTTTGGAAAGTAGACACCCCAAGCTATTTGCTGAGAGGTATTGTGAGTATTTTGCAGATCTCGCTTTTTGTCACAAAGTTTTGAAAATTGAAAAAAAGAAAAAAAAATGTTTTTTTCTTTACTTTCTTCATTTTCAAAAACAAATGAGAGCTGTAAAATACTCACCATGCCTCTCAACAAATAGCTTGGGGTGTCTACTTTCCAAAATGGGGTCATTTGGGGGGGTTTTGTGCTATTTTGGCATTTTATGGCCTTCGAAACGGTGATAGGTAGTGAGGAGTGAAATCAAAAATTTGCACCCTTAGAAATCCTGAAGGCGGTGCTTGGGTTTCGGGGCCCCGTACGCGGCTAGGCTCCCAAAAAGTCCCACACATGTGGTATCCCCATACTCAGGAGAAGCAGCAAAATGTATTTTGGGGTGCAATTCCACATATAACTATGGCATGTGTGAGCAATATATCATTAAGTGACAACTTTTTGAAAAAAAAAAAAAATCTTTTTTATTTTTGTCTTTATTCAATCACTTGGGACTAAAAAAAAAAATATTCAATGGGCTCAACATGCCTCTCAGCAAATAGCTTGGGTGTCTACTTTCCAAAAGGGGGTCATTTGGGGGGGGGTTTGTACTTCCCTGCCATTTTAGCACCTCAAGAAATGAAATAGGCAGTCATAAATTAAAAGCGGTGTAAATTCCAGAAAATGTACTCTAGTTTGTAGACGCTATAACTTTTGTGCAAACCAATAAATATACGCTTATTGGCATTTTTTTTACTAAAGACATGTGGCTGAATACATTTTGGCCCAAATGTTTGACTAAAATTGAGTTTATTAGATTTTTTTTATAACAAAAAGTAGAAAATCTCTTTTTTTTTCAAAATTTTCGCTCTTTTTCCGTTTATATCGCAAAAAATAAAAATCACAGAGGCAATCAAATACCATCAAAAGAAAGCTCTATTTGTGGGAAGAAAAGGACGCAAATTTCGTTTGGTTACAAAATTGCATGACCGCGCAATTACCAGTTAAAGTAGTGCAGTGCGAAATTGAAAAAAGACCTCTGGTCCTTTGGCTGCCAAATGGTCCGGGGCTGAAGTGGTTAACCACTTCACTCCAGAAGGATTTACCTCCCTGACCAGGCCCTTTTTTGCGATACGGCACTGTGTCGCTTTAACTGACAATTGCGCGGTCGTGTGAAGTTGTACCCAAACAAAATTGATGTCTTTTTTCCCACAAATAGAGCTTTATTTTGGTGGTATTTGATCACCTCTGTGTTTTTTATTTTTTGCGCAATAAACAAAAAAAGCAACAATTTTGAAAAAAAAGCTATATTGTTTACTTTTTGCCATAATAAATATCCCAAAAACGAATTTCTTCCTCAGTTTAGGCGATATGTATTCTTCTACATATTTTTGGTAAAAAAAAAAAAATTAGCAATAACCGCAATAACCGTATATTGATTGGTTTGCACAAAAGTTATCGTGTCTACAAAACAGGGGATAGATTTATGGCAATTTTATTATTTTTTTAATAGTAATGGCGGCGATCTGTGATTTTTATCATGACTGCGACATTACGGTGGACAGATTGAACACTTTTGACACTATTTTGGGACCATTGGCATTACTGTGTAAATGTCACTGGCAGGGAAGGGGTTAAACACTGGGGGCGATCAAGGGGTTAAGTGTGTTCCCTCAGTGTGTTCTAACTGTAGGGGGGATGGGCTCACTAGAACATGGCAGAGATCACTGCTCCCGATCACCGGGAGCAGTAGCTCCCTGTCATGTTGCTAGGCAGAACAAGGAAATGCCTTGTTTACATAGCATCTCCCCATTCTGCCTCTCTGTGCCACAATCGTGGGCCACCGGCGGACATTGCACGCTCCCGCGGCGCGCTAGCCGCTGATGACGGAGTGACGTACGGTTACTTCGTTTTGCGCACCTGTGCCACTTTGCTGACGTATAACGGTGTGAGCTGGTCGGCAAGTGGTTAAGGTGACAGTTTTGAAGCAGACCCAAAGCTGGTGGGCCACTGGAGCACTTGCGATTATATGGAAATATGCATAGCATACTTATTCATGCTGGCAAACATTTGTTTGCCCTTCTCCATCACAGGTGGCACTGTGCTTCCTGCTTGACACTGCCATCGTATACACCTCTTCTTCCACATTCATTTTTTTTTTATAAAGATTGGTTGAATTCCTCTTAAAGTGGTATTAAAGTTTTTTTTTTTTTGTATTAAAATACCAAACCTGTTATACTTGGCATACAGTGGTTTTGCACAGAGCAGCCCTGGCCCTCGTCTTCTTGGGTCCTTTGCCAGCACTCCCACCTCCTCTTTTATTGGGGCATTCGTGTGGCCTCATTTCCGAGCCACCCTGTTGGCATCTATTGACACAGATATGTCAGCTCAGCCCCGACCCCAACTCCTTTGTCACAGAATTCAATTAGGAGGAGCAGGAGGCAATGGCTCCCACTGCTATCACTCTGCCCAATGAGGAGGCACAGAGCCGGGAGCGCCGCTGCTCTGGTGCACATAGCTGGATCGAAATTGGGCTTGGGTATGTATTGGGGGGGGGGGGGTTGGGCTGGGGTGATCCTCTGGCACAGAAGGGTTTTTTTTTTTATTTTAATGCAGATAATGCATTAAGGAAAAAAAAAAGCTTTTAGTCTTCACAACCACTTTAAGTAGGAAAACAGTTTCCCTTTTCAAGCTATTTTTGTATTAATAAAGTGTTTTTCCTTTATTAATATATATAACACAACCTTTAATTAGTGGCTGCTCAAACTTGCAATGTAACAATGCACCGTCAGCTCTTTAAAATAGCATATTAGTAAATGGAATCATTAATTGTTACATGTGACATGGGGATATCAGCATTCATATGGAAAATGATAAGCCCTTGAATCATACAGGACACATATAAACTCATTTGAAGTTCAAAACCAGCTTTGTCATCACCATATAAAAGCAACTACTGCAATTGTGGTAGAGTAATAAAGTGTTACAAATTAACAAAATCCTTGCAGGAGCTTCCTTAAAATAGATCCTAAGCTAGTTACTGTGTTACAATGTCTCATTACAGTAAAACTATAAGCTATAGAGAATGAAATCCCAGCAAACCAATAAAAATGAATTCTTCATAGAAGCTTGGCTGGGCAAAGCCTATTATGTGTATGGATACATTTAGATTAGAATTTACAATATTTCAGCCTGTCAAATGCCACCTACATGTCCATAATGTTCACCTACATTAGCATGACTTCCACCTACTTTAAACATATTGGGAGAAACATTGCCACTATTAGCATTTCATACGATGTATGAAACTAGGATATTGTTTTGTCCAAAATGGCAAGGGAAGTGTATACCAACTGTCAGTTCTAAAAGTGGAACTAACGCTCGGTTCACACTGTCGATACTTGTCACGTGACTTGAGAGTTCAAAGTCGCACCCCATTAACGGCAATGGAACCGTTCTAATCGGTGCGACTCAAGTCGCTTAGACTTAGAAAAAGGTTCCTGCCCTACTCTGGGGCAACTTCATTGAGACTTGCATTGACTTCTGTTAATGAAGTCGCAAGCAAGCCGCAATTAAGTTGTGCACGATGTTGGTTGTCAAAATCGCGCAAACTTTGAAGCCGCATAGATGTAAACTGGCACTAAAGTCTGCAGACTCACCTCAGTCATGGATCCCTCACCAGCAACTGACATCTTCTCCTCGGGCTACTTCTGGGTGCTGGGTTTTCAGCCTCTTGATTGCCAAGCAGAGATGACATGACTGCCACGGATGCACATGGAGTCATATTTTAGATTGTAAGCTCTGATTCATCTTGCATTGAATTGCATTGTAACTGCACTGTCTGCCTTCGTTTTGTAAAGTAATGTGCAAACTATTAGTGCTATAAAGATCCATAATAAGAATAATAAGAAGAATTAATCTCAGCACTGTGCCAAGAAAGTATGTTATGTTGCAACATCTTTCTTTCCCCTTTAATTCCTGTTCTCTCCAGCCATGGCACTGGCATTAATATGAGATCACCTCCATCACCCAAACTATTCTAACCTACAACCAGTATAACATATAATAGTGTAATCTATTTGAACATACTATACCACTGCTAGTAATGCTTGAGCAATTACAAAAGTTCTACTTTAACAATAATGTGATAGTTATTATTATTGCAATAACATTTTCTCCCTACCACTAGACTGCCTCTTTCTTGTACTTGCTTCCTGTGGAAGTGGAATGGATGGGAGGATTTAGAATTGACACTAAACCCCACAAGATCTGAAACGCTGAACACAACTGGTGAGCTACTGAGTGGTATGCTGGAAAATTCATGTTAAATTCTAATTTCCTGCATTGCTGCCCCCCTCTTCCCTGACAACTTCTCTCCATAGCCTGGTCCCTAGTAAGGGACTGAATATGCTGACGCTTAAAGCAGTAGTAAACCTCAAAAAAATGCATAATCTGCGAGTATGCATTGCATACTAGCACATTACAAAAGACTCACCTTAGAACAAAGCCCTTCAGCGGCACACTGTAACCACTGACAGGGCTTCCACCTTCACCCGGTCTTCCTTCCGGGTTTGTGGGCTTTAGCAGTTTGACTGGCTGGGCCACGATGACTTCGTTCCCGCTCATGTTTGCTGGATTCAAGGCAGAGTCATGGCTCTCTCAATGGATGGCACCGGATGCTACTATAGTAAATATCTCCTAAACTGTGCATGTTTAGACGATATTTACTGTACCTACAGGTAAGCCTTATTTTAAGCTTACCTGTAGGTACAAGTAAACAAGATAGGCTTCACTACCATACAATATAGTAAATGTCCACAGATACTCCGAAGGTACCTCTGATTACTAAAGCGGCGCTACTGTCATTGCTTATTATGACCAGCTTTCATATGGTAATGGTACATGAGAAAATTGAAGAATGGCAGATAGTAATAAAAGTCCAGGAAGACACAGATGGTAGTCCTAATGTAATTTAAAAGATGTGCACCTCACACCAGAATCCGCAAGTCATGCGTCACACTCCCCTTAGGAGTTCTCACTCACCGGAAAGATGAACACATCAAGCTTTGATATGTTAACCACAGCTGTCTTCCACGTCATGAAGGGTGCCAGAGCTTGTACCGGATCTCCCACAGGTACTTGGACAGAAAAAGGGGCTCAAATAGCGTAATTCCGTTTTTCTCTCTCGTTTATTTTAAACTCAAAATGTCATGTTCCATAAAATCCATCAGTCAATCAGTACTTAAAATTATCAGCATTCAAAAAGGTGTTTTACACAGCGCAGGATCCACGAGACTCACAAAAATAAGGAAGACAGCGTCCACCACTTACTTCCGGTTGTCTCTTTCTGGCTGTGGAATGCAAACGTCACTGCCAGTCACCGTAAGGTCACGCACTGACGCGTTTCATCATCACAACTTCCTCTGAGGGCCTTTACTACCAGTTTAATATCAATGATGGTTTTGTCACAGCACACTCTGCCACTTACCACTAAAAAAAGTCCCCAGAAGGGCTCCATGATATTTAGTTAAGTCTCTGCACATGCTAAAAGCACACATAAGCAAATATAGTCATGTGACTGAAATTTTTACTAAGATGTATTAAGTATCCCGAGATCTGATATTTGCTACTCCATCAACTGCCTCAATGCATGCTGATAACACATACTGGGGGAGAGATTTACTTAAACTGCAGCACTTTAAATCTGGTGCAGCTGTGGCCAATCAGCTTCTAATTTGTTCAATTAAGCTTTAATAATAAAACCTGGAAGATGACTGGTTTCTATGCAGAGCTGCACCTGATTTAGCATGTTCCAGTTTTAGTAAATCCCTTCAACAGTTTTTCAACTTCTAAGTAACAATAACAATATCAAACATTCAAGCGTAACTAAACCTACTGATTGGCAGCGTTTTCCCAAAACAGTTAAATTCAAGGCATGCCGTGAATGGTAACTGTCACAGTTGCTTGCACTCTTGACCGAACTATCAAATAGCTGGTGACATAACTGATCACAACTACAGATCAAACGTGGACTAAAATGGCAGCTTTCTTAACTTTAAAGGACAGGAGGGTGTAATCCCACTTTAACTGTAGGTCTCTGCTATGTAATATTGGTATTCACACTCAGGAAACAGTATACATTTTTTACATGATGTTGATGTTGGCAGTTGGAAGAGCAGTAGATCTGGTACAATATAAGTCAGACTTCAGGTGACTTCTCATTAGCTCCCAAGCCCTAAAGCAGCCTTTCCTAACCAGGGTGCAACATCATGCTGTCTGGGTTCCTCAGCAGGGACGTCAAATAACAGCATCCCTGATGATGGTATACCATTCATATATGTGCTGATGCCTATTTTGTGGCACCGGGTGCCACTCAGCCATGCACCAGGAAGACTGGAACAGTTCCTGATAATAGAGTAATGATCGGGAGCTGGAAAGACTGGATGCAGTTTGGTAGATTTTCACATCCTGTCATGTTCCTCATGTGGCCTAAAATAAATGAAAACATAACTAAAGTACAAAATGACTTTAGGTCATCTAATCCCTCAGAGGCTGCTCTGAAAAATAAAACCCTTTACCCCCTTAGATACCTATCTTGTTCCTAGACTTGTGTCTCTAATGCCCCGTACACACGGTCGGAAATTCCGACCACAAAATCCATCAGACTTTTTCCGACAGATTTTGTCCGACACTGGTGTTGCATACACACGGTCCGACAAAGTTGTCGGAAAATCCGATCATTCTGAACGTGGTGACGTTCGTTGCGTACGACGGAACTACGTAGAGGCTATTAGCCAATAGGTTTGGTCTCCTAATTTGATCTGAGCATGCGTGGCACTTTGTCCGTCGGAATTCTCTACACACAATCGGAAAAAGTCTGATCGGATTTTGTTGTCGGAAAATTTGAGAGCAGGATCTCAAATTTTTTCCCGACGGAAAAAGTCAGATGGAGCCCACACACGGTTGGATTTTCCGATCGGACATTTTCCGTTGGAATTTCCGACCGTGTGTACGGGCATTAGAGACCCATCAGTGTTCTCCTAACTTCCTAATCCTTCTATTACAGAGCTGATGTCATGGGGGACATTAGGCTGCCTATTCCCAGAATAAATAACGTGCCCCTTATGTATCCTACATATAGCATTTCTTCTTCTTTACCATCAGTCAAAAAATAAAACCATCTACCCCCTTAGATACCTATCTTGTTCCTAGAGTTGTGTCTCTTAGAGACCTATCAGTGTTCTCCTAACTTCCTAATCCTTCTATTACAGAGCTGATGTCATGGGGGACATTAGGCTGCCTATTCCCAGAATAAATAATGTGCCCCTTATGTATCCTACATATAGCATTTCTTCTTCTTTACCATCAGTCAAAAAATAAAACCCTCTACCCCCTTAGATACCTATCTTGTTCCTAGAGTTGTGTCTCTTAGAGACCTATCAGTGTTCTCCTAACTTCCTAATCCTTCTATTACAGAGCTGATGTCATGGGGGACATTAGGCTGCCTATTCCCAGAATAAATAATGTGCCCCTTATGTATCCTACATATAGCATTTCTTCTTCTTTACCATCAGTCAACTTCTGAGGCCAGCTCTGCTCTGTTAACCATGGGAAAGGATTGGCATTGGACTGGCTGCTTCTTCCTAAACAGAAATTAAAATCCTCTCCCTTTCACAAATCAGTATTACCATGGCTGAGGAGGGAAGGAGGAAAAGAGGTGATGGCTGTTGAAACTCCAGAAGACTTTGTTCCAGGACAGAGAAATATTTGGAGGTGAAAGAGCATTTTTTTTTAAAAAAAGTCTTGGGCAGAAGAGGGGTGATAGCCGATTATTTTTTTTAGGCCCACATGAATATACAAGGTAATTGGCTTACGTCTGTGTAGCTTCATTGACATAGTTTTCCTTGGGGAAGTGAAAACTGAAGCACTATGACCTATCTCAGCTCCTGTAATTAGCCTCCTTGAGAATTCCATCATAATGGACTTTCGTCACTGAGTGCTTCTGTCACTAGGATTGTGTAACAACAACAAACCATAGAACCAGCATTGTAAGGTGATGGATATATGTTTCCAGTTGTAGCTTTCTTCAACTTCAATTTAAAGAATGTATACACACACAAATACAGGTACAAACATACATTTATTAAAGGAAACATAGAGAGGTTATTTTCCATATATTTATCCATTGTATGCTTTTCTTTGTGATCAACTGCAAACAAATAAAGTCATAGAAGAGACATCTTCAGTTGAAGTGCAATTCCTTTTTTTCTTTTCTGAAAGGCAACATTTGCCTAATGGTCTGACTTTTATTGGGATTGCCAAGTGAATGCTATTAGAGATCTTTTACATTTCTAAATTCTGTGGCTTGGCCCCAGCAGTATAAAATGCTCATTAATTATTAATAGCTGAATATCTTCCAAGAAACATTTCCAGAAAACTGAATGATACACCACTGTCCCAAAAATATGCTTCTGCCAATTATTTGTAATAAACAGTACTTACTGTAATTTTATACACACTAGCTACTGTGTCTAGCTCAGTGTTTCTCAACCTTTTTTCAGTCAAAGCACCCTTTAACCACTTCAATACTGGGCACTTATACACCTTCATGCCCAGACCAATTTTCATCTTTCAGCGCTGTCGCACTTTGAATGACAATTGCGCGGTCATACAACACTGTACCCAAACTAAATTTTTATCATTTTGTTCCCACAAATATAGCTTTCTTTTGGTGGTATTTGATCACCTCTGGGATTTTTAAGTTTTCTCCTTCACTGATGGGCACTGATGGGGCTGCACTGACGGGCACTGATAAGGCGGCACTGATGAAATGGCACCAATGAGGTGGCACTGATGGGCACTGATGATGGGCACTAATATGCGGCATTGATGGGGCACTAATAGGCAACACTGATGTGCAGCACTGATGGGTACACATAGGTGGCACTGATGGACACTGAAAGGCGGCACGGATGGGCACTGAAAGGCAACACGGATGGGCAATGATAGGTGGTAAGGATGGGCACTCATATGTGGCACGGATGGGCATGGATAGACACTGATAGGTGGCACTGATGTACACTAATTGATGGTATGGATGGATGCCAATCAGTGCCAAACAATAATTTCTGCCAATCAGTGATGCCCATTGTGGGCACTAATTGGCATCCATTGTGGGCACTGATTGGCATCCCTGGTGGTCTAGGGTGGCATACCTTGTGGTGACATCCCTGGTGATCCTAGTGGCGTCCCTGGTGGTCCAGTGAGGGCATCCTGGGGGGCTGCGCTGATAATCAATCACCACAGACCCCCCATGTCAGAGGAGCAGCCGATCAGCTCTCATCTACTTGCTTCTGACAGACGCGAGTGAGGAAAAGCCGATAAACGGCTCTTCCCGTTTACACTGCGATCAGCTGTGATTGGACACTCTGTCAGAGACTCTTTACCTAGATCGGTGTTGCGGTGTGTCAGACTGACACACCGCAACAACGATTGCCGCAATGCGCGCCCCCATATGCCCCCATATGACGTCTGGCCAGGGTATTGAAACCACTTTGCCCCCATCATTTTGCTATATGGCAGGTGGCAAGTGGTTACAATTATTAAGGCATCGCATTCTAAAATGTAAAAACTTTTCTAATATCTTTACACAAATACAACATCCACACGTAGGACACACGTTAGAGGTGATTTATTCTTCCAAAGCAAATACACTTTTGAACACTAGTACTGACTAGTATTCCAATGTTTCTCGTCTCCCTCAATTTCTCTCCATCAGTCAGCTAATGTCACCCCAGTGCTGATGGGGAGGGGGCAGGGGAGGGTCAAACAAGGATGCTGTGGAGGCAACAGACAATCTCCTTAACAACTGATGACATCATTGGTTGTTAGGAAGCCGGTGTCTGGAAAACCATAATTGTGCATAATGAAAACCATGGCTTTGTGTAACTAAAAGACAGGCTTGATCCACCTGGTGGCTTGTGTACAATTTTTGATGAACTTTTAGGCATTTTACCAAGGCACCCCGGAAGAAACCTCAAGGCACCCTGGTTGAAAAAGGCTGATCTAGCTTATTGGATGAGGCAAAAGCAAAAGGGTTCACGTACAGTTACCCATAGCAAACAATTATAAAGTGCTGTCAAAGTGCTATTTTTACTCTTCCCAGTCCACCGCAAAGTTGCAAGGCCCTCAGTCATCACTGCTTTCTCTGATAAAGTCGTAAAAGAACATAGCAAATGGCCCTGTGTATAGTCTACCATGTACTGTGTTCACCAAATTCTGGAGTCCTGAATAATTAAAAAATAACTTAAAAGACCCCCTGCATTGACCAGCACCCTCTTAAATTTCTCCTGTCCTTGCTTCTATGTGACACTCTGGAAGCCACCGCTGCAATATCTCCCAGCAAGGCATCTTCTGCACATGCTTGAAAGAATCTTCATTACTTCCTATAGAAAGGCTATCTACCGTTGGCATACATGATTGATGTACCAACAGACAAAAACATATGGGAATCCTGCTGGAATAAATATGTAGGACTCACCTAGTAGTACTAGGAGGGTGTGTATCAAAAATCCAAGAAAAAAAACACAAAAATAAAAAACAAAAGATATAACGCACCCATGTTTTTGATACATAATTGATGGCCTCTTCATAGCAATTCATGGAGAATTTCTGCATTAACTAATGCCGCGTATACACGGTCGGAATTCTCGTAGGAAAAAGCTCTGATGGTTTTCCCGTCGGAATTCCGACGGAATTTCGCTCAAACTGTCTTGCCTACACACGGTCACATCAAATTCCAACGGTCAATAACACCACGCCTTAAAAAACGTTCGACTGCACTATAAAAGGGAAGTTTAATGCTTCTGAGCATGCGTCGAATTGTTTCCGAGCATGCGTCTGAATTTTGCGTGTCGGAATTGCATACACACGACCGGAAAATCCGATTCCGATTCCGTCGGAAAAATTTATAACAGGTTCTCAATCCAAAGTCCGTCGGAAATTCCGACAAAAAAAGACCGATGGGCATACACACGGTCGGAAAATCTGATGAAAAGCTCCCATCAGACTGTTTCCATCTGAAATTCCGACCGTGTGTACGCGGCATAAGAAGAAGAAGCCCAAATGGGAAATCCCAGCACAGAAAAGATATGGCAGAAGCAAGGACAGGTGAATATAAAACAAAAAACTAACTGGTGCTCTAGCCTTCACCTGCTGCCCTAAAAAACACATTTTTAATCTGTGTTCCTGCCACAGTAAAAACTAGGCACTGATTCTAATCATTTCCCACTAGAAAAAAAGTTTTGGCTGGGAATGTTAAAAGTATAGTTATCCTTAACCGCTTGCCGACCAGCCGCCGCAGTTTTACTGCGGCAGGTTGGTTCGGCTGGGTAAATGGACGTTACCTTACGTCGCTTTTTCTTTCGGCCACTAGGGTCGCGTATGCCCGCAGCGTGTGCCCCGGAGCTGATGCGTGTGCCCGGCAGTCGCGATGACTGCCGGGCTCCCGCGATCACTCATGACAGAGCGAGAACCAGGATCTGTGTGTGTAAACAGACATACTATGTATGAACACCGATCTCTCTCTCCTCCTACACAGTCCCAACCCCCCAGAGTTAGAACACACACATAGGGAACACAGTTAACCCCTTGATTGCCCCCTAGTGTTAATCCCTTCCCTGCCAGTGACATTTATATATAAATTCGTAATTATATATGAATGTGAGTTGAGGAGCTTGGATTGTGGAGTAGTATCTTGATGAGATGCAATGTGCAGGGATAGGGACAATTGTGGACATGCACCCACACTTATTTTGTACACACTATAACTTTTGTGCAAACCAATCAATATACACTTATTGCAATTTTTTTTACCAAAAATCTGTAGAGGAATACATATTGGCCTAAACTGAGGAAAAAATAATTTGTTTTGATAAAAAATTGGGGATATTTATTATAGCAAAAAGTAAAAGATTTTGGGGGTTATTTACGAAAGGCAAATCCACTTTGCACTGCAAGTGCGCTTGAAAGGGCAGTCACTCTAAATCTAAGGGGTATATCTGAAATGAGTGGAAGCTCTGCTGATTTTATCATCCAATCATGTGCAAGCTAAAATGCTGTTTTTTATTTTCCTTGCATGTCCCCCTTGGATCTACAGCGACTGCACTTCCAAGTGCACTTTCAGATTTTCCTTTAGTAAATAACCCCCATTGTGTTTTTTTTTCAAAATTGTCACTCTTCTTTTGTTTATAGCGCAAAAAATAAAAACCGCAGGGGCGATCAAATACCACCAAAAGAAAGCTCTATTTGTGGGAAAAAAAGGATGCCAATTTTGTTTGGGAGCCATGTCGCACAACCGCGCAATTGTCAGTTAAATCGACGCAGTGTCGAATCGCAAAAAGGGGCCTGGTCCTTTGGCTGCCAATTGGTCCGGGGCTGAAGTGGTTAAAGTGGGTGTAAACACTGCATAGCATACTAGCTCATTATGTAATACTCACCTGTGATCGAAGCCCTCGCTGCAGTGCCTGTACATCGCTCCGGCGGCCAACATCACTCCCGGGGGTTACTTCCGGGTATCGCGGCTCTGGCACTGTGATTGGCCGGAGCCGTGATGACGTTACTTCCGCGCATGTGCGCGATAAAGGCACACTCATTGCAGCAATGGCACATACGTCCCAAACGCAAGTGCATTTGCCTGCACTGGTTTACATGGTACAGTAGTGCCATGCAATCTGGTCCCTGTGTGTTTTATAAAGTATTGCCTGCACTACTTTTGGTGCAGTCCAGCGCGATTTCAGCTCATTGAAATGAATGGGCTGAAATCGCACTGCACCTGGTTCGCAGTGTACTACATTCAGTTAGCATATTCATTTTGAACAATTTGTCAGCGCATTTTATCATTTAAAAATTGGAAATGCATTTTTTTTTTTTAAACAGGACATCACAACATACAGCATGTGGGTTGAGGTGCATTGTGGTAACTTGTCAATTAACTGCTATGGTAAAGTTTGTTGGGATGCTATTCAAAATGAATGATGCAGCAACAAACCACAGTGTGGTGCTAAGATCAAAATGGGCATTTAGTATTGTTTAGAACCTTCATTGGTCACATCACTTCTGAAAGTTCATTACTCACTTACTATCACCTGTGCATCAGTTACAGTGCATTACAGTATTTATTAGAGCCATTGGAAATACTTATTGCCACTTCCCTTTACCCTAAAGAGTGTTTTTAATAATTGATAACTGGGAAATCAGAGTTGGTAACACAGCCAGTAGGGAAAGGAAGTCCTAAAAGTTGCACATCACGGTAAAACCCTGTAAAGAGGTGTATGACAGCCTCAGCCTGGCTCCAACCAGTCCACGCCCCCCAATGAGTTTCACTTCCCCCCTGGAGAATAAATTCCCCATGATTAAGCTATGGAGCAGAGTGAAACGCGTTGGACCTGGTTGGAACCCATGCTGAGGCTGTCATACACCTGCTTACAGGGTTTTTGTGGTCATGTGCAACTTTTAGCACTTCCTTTCCCAACTAGATGTTTTGAGCTAGGACAAGCTGTGTCCTTGTTGGCACTCCTAGCTGTTTGAAATGCAAGAGGACCTGGGGGAGCCTTGAGTGCCACCTGTCATTTTTGTTGTTGGTAACACAGCCACTGTCACAGACACAGGCTAAAAAACTTAGGGCAGTGTTAGTTTTATGGTCTAGTGACAGAGAATAGGGCACCCACAGACATGACAGTTACTGGACTGAGCTAGGTTGAGTGACACTGTCACTTTTACTTGGTACCAGTAGACACTGCCAGCCAATGTTGTAAGTGTTAGGCAACGGGGCATCTTAAAAAAAACCTGTCCAGTCACTATTATTTCTCCTGAGATAACCTCAATCACAGCGGTTCTCTGCTGGAATAAACTCAAATTGGCATGGGGGACAGTTAGATCATGCCTGCACATGACGCCACCCTCTATTGTCAACGGGCACTTAATGAACTACACTAGTATCCTGCTTCTTCTCTGCAATAACCTAAAGCACTGAAGAATTCGTTTTTTTTTTTTTTTTTTTAAATAAGCCTCATATACAGCATTGCATCCTATATGTTTATATTGGACGTTTCAAGCTACAGTAAAAAAAAAAACATAATAATTATAATAATCAGTGCTGTTCATGCAGCCAGCATCAATGTCTCCATCAGTCTAACAGCTTTTATTCTTACAGAAAAGCACTAAGTTCACAAACTGTGGACTACTATTTATTTATTAAGTTTTTCTTTTTTTTTTATGCAACATACAGGTATCAATTACATTCCAGACTGGAAGTGACACTAAACTCTGGTTAAAAAAAAAAATATCTATTTAAAGCTGCATGCACATGGGCAGATTATTATAATATAATATTTTGCTGTGACATTCTGCCAGGAGGTTGCAGACAAATTCAGCATAAAAAAATACTTGTGATTTCCTGACTTCCTGTTACAGGGTGGCTACGTTCATTCCTCATGGTCCAACTGTATGTAGAAATCTTGACACCCCCCTTTTTTTCCCGCTGAGGTGGACCCACAGTCCCCACTATGGGATTTTCAGTGTACATGACTGCAACTAATGTGCACTGCTTATTTCAAACAAACAGAAGTAACAGAAATGGAGAGGTTTGGGAGCCTACAAAGGATGCTACAAGGAGGCAGAAAAACACGACATAAAAAAAAAAGAAATAATTTAATTAAAAAGAGCTTACAGGACCATTAAAGCATAACTTCACTCTCTCAATCAATACTGACTATTTGTAATCCTTATGCTGCTAGCATTAGTAAATAGACAGGAAATTATATTTTATTTTCTTGTTTTAAACTTTTTTTTTACATTTCTTCAGTTACTTCCTGCTTTCTATGCCTAGGCAAATGATGTCAAACATCCCAGGAGTCTTCAGGAGAGAAGGGGGTGTTTTCTTAGCTAAGCACACCCTCCTGCCTGAGCTAAGGACAGATGGATTCCAGGAAGTAAGTGCTACATGAATCATCTGCCCCTACTTAAGATAGCCACAGATAGAAATGCTAGGGGGGTGTTTTTTAAAGTGAATTCCCAGCAAAATAAACCATGGAAACATTGGTGGATGGGTGAGTTTGCTTTGAATACTAAAATTAATTAAAAGGGTTTTTGGTTTGTGGTGCTCAGATGCAGTGTAGTTCTGCCTTAATAAAGGAGATAGTTGTATAGAAATAGGTGGGGTACAATTTTGTCTCAGGGCATGGTGGATTGATGGGGGAGGGCTGGTGTCTTCCGGGTAACCATGTGGGATTGGATTATGTTCAAACTGTGTGGTGTGTCTGTATAGCTTGCATTGGCCGATTGGCCCGCCCCCATCTTCTTACCCCTCTTCACCTCCCCTTCTCTCTGCCTCCCCCCCTCTTTTCCTCCTCCACCCATCCCCCACCCATCTTCCCTCTCGCCCCCCCCTCTTCCCCTCCTCTTCCCCCTCCTCCTTCCCTCCCCCCCTTCCTTGTCTTTCTTCTCTCTCTCTCCTCTTCCCCCCTTGGGCTGGACGGTTTTTCACGGGATCAGTGGAGTGATGTTGAGGGTCGTGCCCTGTTCGTGAACGGGACCTTGGGCAGCTCCTTGGTCACCCTGGTGAACCTTTACCTCTCTAACTCGAATCAGATTGATTTCTTGGAACCAATTCTGACCAAGCCAAGTGACTTTGTGAAGGGTGCAGTTCTCCTGGGGGGAGACATGAACTTCCCCATGGACCCAACCCTTGACCCGTCCATAAGTGCCT
Organism: Lithobates sylvaticus; assembly: GCA_028564925.1. Taxonomy (NCBI): domain Eukaryota; kingdom Metazoa; phylum Chordata; class Amphibia; order Anura; family Ranidae; genus Lithobates; species Lithobates sylvaticus. The sequence continues at coordinate 385,004,909 of CM053027.1, read as the reverse complement.
CTCAGGTCTCTTATGCGGCTCTGAAACATTTGAAGAAGAACTTTTTTGCCTTCCATCTTGTTGATGTATGGAGAGGATTAAATCTGACGCAAAGAGATTGCACTTTTTACTTTCACCCCCATTACTCCTACACCAGAATTGATCTCTTTATGGTGCCTCAGGTACTCCTGTCTAGGGTTACGTCCGCCTCTACTGGTTCCATCACCTTCTCGGACAAGTTTATTCATCCTTCGGGATAGCTAATGGGACGAGACAGGGGTGCCCCCTGTCCCCCTTGATATTTATCTTGACCCTTGAACCCTTTTTTCGCTTAGTCAGGGATAATCACAATATCTAGGGCCTACGCTTGGACGACACTCTATCCAAAAAATTTCCGGCATTCGCGGATGACTTATTATTCTTCGTGACCAACCCCCTGGTGTCCATCCCAAACCTGTTGTTGGAATTGAAGCTATATGGAGCACTATGTTTTTTCAGAATTAACTTTCAGAAACCTGAGACGTCTCCCTGACGACTTTTCTAGTTACGCTACTTTGGGCGGATTTTCCCTTTAAATGGGCGATATCACACATCAAATATATGGGTATTCTTTTGCCAAGTAGGGTCAAAGATATTTTCCCCCTAAAGTTTTCTCCCCTGTTGATGGCCCTTAAAAAAGGTCTTCAGTCCTGGCAATATGACCTGTTTTCCTGGTATTGCCGGATATCAACCTCTATCATACTGCGTGCCATTTTTCACAAATTCTGGAGTGGTGTCGTCTTGGTCCTCTGAAACAGTGGGTAGGAGTGGAACAGATCCTGGCTGGGGGCCTGACTGGAGACGTGGCGGATCTCCCAGAAAGCATTCCACGACTTTTCCATCACGCCCAATCCCTGGCCACTCACCCCTGTCGTTGAGAACCCTGCTTTTAGCCCTGGGCTTAATGACCCTGGATTTCAGGAGCTGATAGGGCCGATATAACCCAGGTCCGCCACTATCTCATGAATTGTAAGTGGATGACAAGGCAACAAATGATGGAGAATTCGTCTCTGGCAGGTCTTTCTTTCTGCAAAAAAATACAGTTGGCCCATTTCATTAGATCTTTACTCCCCCGGAGCCCTTCAGGAGGCAACTGACTACCTATCATTTGCTAATATCTCTACCCCCGGAATTTAGACCTCCCTATATATCTAAATAGGAGCACGAACTGGGACTACAACTTACCGATAAGCAAGTGGAAAGACTTCTTCTTGTGTAAAACTTTGGTCTGCACTAACCATCAAGAGGCAGGGTATAAAGTGCTGGCAAGGTGGTATTATACGCCAGTGAGGTTTCAGAAGATGTTCCCACAGTGCTCAGCTTTGTGTTGGAGGTGTGGGGAGGAACCGGGTTCCCTCCTACACATCTTCTGGTCTTGTCGTCTTCTGCTTCCCTTTTGGACCAAAGTACATCGCATTGTCCAGAAGTTCACGGACCGTGAGCTGCAATATTCCCCCACATTCTTCCTCTTGCACCACCACGAGATCCCAAGCAAGATCTATAGGAGATCCGTTCTACCTCTCCTACTCAGAGCAGTTAAGAGCTGCATTCCATTGTTCTTGAAGCAGATGCAGCTATCTGGTTGAAAAGTGTAGCCAAAATGAATGCAATGGAGGACTTGGTGGCCACAGATGGAGACCTTCGTGAGAAGTTCCTCAAGGAATGGTTTTACTGGCAGGAGTTTGTTTATTCTGAGGAGCACGTGGAGTTGGGAACTTGATGTCTGGAGAGACTCCCCAGGTAGAGACATAGGGATTGGTTGGAGGGCCCCCCCACCTTCTTTCTTATCCTTATTTACTTTTTTTTTTTTTTACTTTTTCTCCACTGTCTTCTGATGTTTAACCCCCTGGGTCGTACTTATTCTCCTTCCACTTCCAATTTAAATGGTGTTTAACATCCAAAATTGTATGGGATGCAGAGGTTTCCTAGACCATAAGGCCCACGAATTGGATCTTAATTTTGGGTTTTTCATCACTGACATTTTACTATGTGTGCGTATGGTTGTGTATGTTGACATGCTCCACTGTATGTACACCAATGTTATGGTCTCTGTGTTACCGTATGCCTTATCTAAATAAAGAATTGAAAAAAAGCTTAAAGTGGTTGTAAAGACACTCTATGCATGAAGGTAAAAAACCTGTGTGTAGCAGCCCTCCCTAATACTTACCTGAGCCCCTTCTCCATCCAGCGATGTCCATGAGAGCCTTGTCTCTCTGGGGGCTCACACTCCTGTTTGGCTTTTGGCAGCTGCTGTCAATCACAGCCAGTAAGCCAATCAGGAGAGTGAGGGGGCGGGCCAAGTCGCGGCTCCATGTCTGAATGGACACGCACAGAGCAGCGGCTTGACTCAGGTGCCCACATAGCAAGCTGCTTGCTGTGGGGGCACTCAGAAGGATGGAGGGACAAGGAGCGCCGGCGAGGTACCCAAGAAGAGGAGAATATGGGCTCCTCTGTGCAAAACAATTACACAGAGCAGGTAAGTATAACATGTTTGTTATTTTTTTTTTTTTTTATAAAAAACAAGACTTTAGTATCACTTTAACTCAGAAAATTAGGCAAAATGTACCCTTGTAATAGCCCCTCTGCACTTCAAGTGTTCACTGCTTATTGAGTCCAGGGGAGCTGCAGTCATGACTATAACGTAATTTACTTCCCACTCCGACAGGCTCTGACATGCCTATCAGACTGGTGTTATACTGCCACTTCTCTAAAGGGCTCATTCAGACAGCCGAATAGTGTCGTCCTCCATGCAGAGCTGCTGGCAGATGTACCGCAGCTGTGTGCAGGCAGCCTATAGAAGTGGACTTAAAGTGGCTGTAAAGGCACAAGGTTTTTTACCTTCGTGCATAGAATGCAAAAAAACCTTCCGTGTGCAGCAGGGCCCCCAGCCCACCCTAAAACTAGCCTGAACCCTATCTTGATCCAGCAATGTGCACAAGAGCTTCCCCCGAGTCTCTACCTCCTCATTGGCTGAGACGGCAGCAGTAGCCATTGATTCAGCTACTGTCAATCACAGCCAGTGAGCCAGTGTGGAGAGAGAAGGGGCATGGTGAATGGACACACAGAACAGCAACTCCGGAGCGAGCCTGCTTTGGTGCCCTCATAGCAAACTGCTTGCTATAGGGGCACTATGCAGGAGGGAGGGCCCTGGAGCACCGGCAGGGGACCCAAGAAGAGCAGGTTTGGGACTGCCACTGACATGTTTGCGGTGCGTTTTCGGAGTGGCACCATTCATTTTGAATTGGCCTCCCTCCACTCCAAAAAAATAAAATTGTGATTTTAGTGCATTTCATCGCACGGCAATCAAGGCAAAATCACACCACGCTTGGGGTGCCATTAATAAATAATGACACCGCAAACGCATTTCACATTTTGCAGCGATTCTGAAATTGCAGGCGGATTTGTGCGATTCTACCTGTGATTCCGATACACTCAATTGTGAACGAGGCCTAAAGGTGATTTATTTGTAAAAATGGAGTTACATTTAAAAGTAAACCTTAAGCTTTGAATCAGTAACAGGCAAAAACCGTGATAGTCCTTTCTGATAAACAGTACGGTGTAACCCAACGTCCTCTGGGAATTCAGTTCCCATTAGGGAGGAGCTCAGAGAGCCGTGTCATACATTGAATCAATAACAGAATTCATGCTGCTTTTTAATTGTCGACCAAGACTCTGCATCTTTCTCCCTGCTAACTGCCCAGTAATGGGTTGTGTCAATGAAATTACAGGTGATCCAACCTAAACTCAGGTGTACAGTCTAAAATTAAACATGATGTAACATATTATTACACAGGAGAGCTCATATAATACTAAGCTGGGGTGAATAACTTGGAACACACACACCCAATAGCTGTAAGGCTTTTAAACAGGGGGCACTAGGTGGTAAAAACAGGTGGTTGGTCCACGTTTTTACTGCTCCTTGCCCACCCACCCACAACCAGACATGGTGCTAGTCGAGGGAGCGCCAAGCAGCTGCTTTCCATCGCAGTGCCTCAATTTCCAAGTAACATGCAGAGATTAGCAGGCAGCACTGCTGGTCAAACTCTCCCATATAAGTGAATAGGACTGCACCACAAACGCAAGCCAAACACTTAGTCTGCAGCTGTAAGAGGTGAAAATGAACACAGCTGTTACCATTAATACAAAAGTCAATGTATTTTTAAACAAAGGACTTGGTATCAGCCTCTTGCAGGCTCCTCTACAGTTTTTGTACAACAGAGCCCAGAGAAGGGGTGGGAAAAGCAGCACAAGGAGCCAATCTAGTGTGCTGTAGTGCAAAGCATGCTGACAGGAGGAGAGAGCAGTGACAGACGAGAGGTCAGTTCATTTTTAGGCTGCTTCTCCACTCAGACTGCATTCACACCTCAGCGTTCTAAATCGTGGGCAGATTTTCCGCGATTCAAAGTGCCGAGGAGTGAATGATGAATCGCATAACGCACATTTGAGATGCCAACCATTGCATGAATCTATCTATGGTCACGCAATAAATCACGCTGCAATTGCGGCAACTGGCATCGCATGAAGCTTGTCGGACAAAGAAAGTTCAGGAGCTACTTTGTGGCAAAATGCTTCACGCGATGCGGGTTGCCACGATTGCAGCGTCATAATCGCGGAAGGATCGCACCGCCCCCTATTCATGTGCCCGGCCCCTTGTCGGGCGCCGGGCATATGAATTACAGCGGCAGGGTTTCTTTGCAAGCACCTGATTAGAGTCATAGGCTCAAATAGGCTTTCTGATTAGAGCCATGGGCTCAAATAGGCTTCCTGATTAGGCTTCCTGATTAGAGCTATGGGCTCAAATAGGCTTCCTGATTAGAGCTATGGGCTCAAATAGGCTTCCTGATTAGAGCCATGGGCTCTAATAGGCTTCCAAAAGGGTAAACAGCGGGCACACTGCTGTGATTTCGCTGATTACTCATTGGTGTGTTACAGATCCGAATACATTCTTTCCCTAACACTGACCCGCCTCACAGCCAATCAGGTTGCTCAGGTCTTGTTACCTGTCACCTGATTAACTGAAACAACAGGTGCCACTATTGGACGCCTGATGGGAGGAGAGGATGGGAGAAGAAGTCCAGGAGACGCATGAAGGACCCGCTCGTTGCCGTCACCCGCTGCCCCACAAGACAGGGTAAGTGCAGGGCAGAAGGTGAGCAGGCGGGGGGGCACACTGTCACACTGGCAGATTTTGGCACACTGGCAGCATTTGGCACACTGGCAGCATTGGGCACACTGGCTGCATTTGGCACGCTGGCAGCATTGGGCACACTGTCACACTGGCAGCATTTGGCACACTGGCAGCATTGGGCACACTGTCACACTGGCAGAATTTTGCACACTGGCAGCATTGGGCACAATGGCAGAATTTAGCACACTGGCATCATTTGATGGGTACACTGGCAGCATTGGGCACACTGGCAGCACTTGATGGGCACAGTGGCAGCATTTGGCACAGTGGCAGCATTTGATGGGCACACTGGCAGTGTTTGATGGCACAGTGGCTGCGTTTGGTGGGCACAGTCACAGCATTTGATGGCACAGTGGCAGCATTTGATGGGCACAGTCGCAGCGTTTGATGGCACAGTGGCA
>CM053027.1:384894302-384994302 GCA_028564925.1 Lithobates sylvaticus | reverse complement strand
ACCGTGCCCTTCCAAAGCTGCCACTGTGCCCATCAAAAGCTGCCTCTGTGCCCATCAAAAGCTGCCACTGTGCCCATCAAATGCTGTCACTGTGCCCATCAAACGCCGCCACTGTGCCCATCAAACGCCGCCACTGTGCCCATCAAACGCAGCCCCTGCGCCCATCAAAAGCTGCCACTGTGCCCATCAAACACAGCCACTGTGCCCATCAAATGCAGCCACCATGCCCATCAAACGCCCACCCTGCCCATCAAAAGCAGCCACTGTGCCCATCAAAAGCAGCCACTGTGCCCATCAAACGCCCACCATGCCCATCAAAAGCAGCCACTGTGCCCATCAAAAGCAGCCACTGTGCCCATCAAACGCTGCCACTGTGCCCATCAAACGCTGCCACTGTGCCCATCAAACGCAGCCACTGTGCCCATCAAACGCAGCCACTGTGCCCATCAAATGTAGCCACTGTGCCCATCAAATGTAGCCACTGTGCCCATCAAACGCTGCCACTGTGCCCATCAAACGCTGCCACTGTGCCCATCAAACGCTGCCACTGTGCCCATCAAATGCAGCCACTGTGCCCATCAAATGCAGCCACTGTGCCATCAAACGCTGCCACTGTGCCCATCAAATGCAGCCACTGTGCCATCAAACTCTGCCACTGTGCCCATCAAACGAAGGGGGGGTTGAGCAGACGGGGAGGGGGGTAATTGTGCAGACTGGGGAAGGGGGATTGTTCAGACTGGGGGGGGGGGGGTAATTGTACAGACTGGGGGAAGGGGGGATTGTGCAGACTAGGGGAGGGGGGGTAATTGTGCAGACTGGGGGGAGGTGGGCTTGTGCAGACTAGGGGTATGGGGGATTGGGCAGACGGGGGTAAGGGGGATTGAACAGACTAGGGGGAGTTGTGCAGAATGGGAGGGGCTGGAGAACTGAGAGTAGCACACGCAGAGGAAACTCCCAGAGTCTTGGAGGCAGGCAGAGGCAGGGCACACCAGGGAGTCATGACGCACGTGACTGGCTCAAGTTGTGGGGCTAGATGCTGGTTTGCAACAACTTGATCCCAGGACCAGGAGCATCAGCCCCCCAGGAGGCCATGCAAGGACTTGCTGAGCTGAGATGAGAGACCCTGACACAGCTGACCCCCCCACATCAGGCTGCATTGATGGGCACTGCTGAGGCGGCACTGATGGTCACTGATGAGGCTAAGCGTATGGGCACTGGTGAGCCTGCATTGATGGGCACTGATCGGGCAGTCTCCCACCATTTCTTGTATCATGTCTGCAGTCTCTGACCATCTCTTGTATCCTGCCTGCAGTCTTTGAAAATCTCCTGTAGTGTGTTTGCAGTCTCTGACAATTTCTTGTATCATGTCTGAAGTCTCTGACCATCTCCTGTAGTATTTCTGCAGTCTCTGATCATCTCTTGTACTATTTCTGCAGTCTCTGGCCATTTCTTGTATTATATCTGCAGCCTCTGACCATCTTCTGTAGTATGTCTGCCGTCTCTGACCAGCTCTTGTATCATGTCTGCAGTCTCTGACCAGCTCTTGTATTATGAAAATAGATGCATGAATTAGAGCGGCTCTATCAATTTGGGACTATTTAGCTTTGAATAGAACTCATCCAGATTATATTGTTGAATTTATTTGTTTATGAGTGTTTTTGCACAAAAATAATTTTCTTATCAAAAGAATAATTCACTTATCCTAATACTAGTCTGTTTCCCTGCGATTTCTGGTGAATCGCATGTAATCTATACATTCACGTTTTACTAGTTTTTATTTGTAAATTGCCTCTCTTGCGTTCAGGAGAGTTTTTTTCACAGATTTATTTACCACACGGATTAGGGTCTGGTAATACATTTACATTTTGGTATGTTCACATGATCATCCTGTTGATATATCTACACCTTTTTAGGTTTTAATCATTTACTTTTAGAGATTGTCACTATTTGTCATGTCATTTGACATGCTCTAATATTCAAATTCACTGGAAAAGTGTCTTTTCATTATTTTCTGCCACACACGGTCTGCTTGCAGGATTAGATTGCCTGCACAGCTTCATGTGAAGCAGGGACATCTAATTTTATAAGCGCTGCACTATCTATTTTCATTTCTTCCATACAATTGTGTCTAATTGTTGTGCCAGCAGCTAATACTAGGCTGGTTTGGCGCAGTATTTCTCCTTATTTTTTATCTCTTGTATTATGTCTGCAGTCTCTGACCATCTTTTGTATAATGTCTGCAGTCTCTGACCATCTTATGTATCATGCCTGCAGTCTCTGACCCTCTCCTGCATCATGTCTGCAGTCTCTGACCCTCTCCTGCATCATGTCTGCAGTCTCTGACCATCTCTTGTATCATGTCTGCAGTCTCTGCCCATCTTTTGAAGTAAGTCTGCAGTCTCTGACCATTTCTTGTATCATGTCTGCAGTCTCTGACCATTTCTTGTACTATGTCTGCAGTCTCTGACCATTTCTTGTATCATGTCTGCAGTCTCTGACCATTTCTTGTATCATGTCTGCAGTCTCTGACCATTTCTTGTATCATGTCTGCAGTCTCTGACCATTTCTTGTATCATGTTTGCAGTCTCTGACCATTTCTTGTATCATGTTTGCAGTCTCTGACCATCTTTTGAAGTAAGTCTGCAGTCCCTGACCATCTGTTGTACTATGTCTGCAGTCCCTGACCATCTGTTGTACTATGTCTGCAGTCTCTGACCATCACTTGTATTATGTCTGCAGTCTGACCATTTCTTGTATCATGTCTGCAGTCTCTGACCATTTCTTGTATCATGTCTGCAGTCTCTGACCATTTCTTGTATCATGTTTGCAGTCTCTGACCATTTCTTGTATCATGTCTGCAGTCTCTGACCATTTCTTGTATCATGTCTGCAGTCTCTGACCATTTCTTGTATCATGTTTGCAGTCTCTGACCATTTCTTGTATCATGGTTGCAGTCTCTGACCATCTTTTGAAGTAAGTCTGCAGTCCCTGACCATCTGTTGTACTATGTCTGCAGTCTCTGACCATCTCTTGTACTATGTCTGCAGTCTCTGACCATCACTTGTATTATGTCTGCAGTCTGACCATTTCTTGTATCATGTCTGCAGTCTCTGACCATTTCTTGTATCATGTCTGCAGTCTCTGACCATTTCTTGTATCATGTTTGCAGTCTCTGACCATCTCTTGTACTATGTCTGCAGTCTCTGACCATCACTTGTATTATGTCTGCAGTCTCTGACCATCACTTGTATTATGTCTGCAGTCTGACCATTTCTTGTATCATGTTTGCAGTCTCTGACCATCTCGTTCTCTTTATTGTTAAGAGATCATGGGAGGATACCAGGTTAACAAAGCCTCCTTAGGGGAGCATATCTGTGTTTAAGTTGTTGCCATAGAAACATTTGCAAAAGGGGAGGGGTTAGTAAGATGACCACGCCCACGTGGGGGCGCCCAAAATATTTCTGCACCCAGGCGTCTGTGACCCTAGGATCGGCCCTGCAGAGATCATTATATAAGGACAGTCCTGGGTACAAGACATGTACAGAGATCATTATAGAAGGACAGTCCTAGATACAAGGCATATACAGAGATCATTATATAAGGACAGTCCTGGATACAAGACATGTACAGAGCTCATTATAGATGGGCAGTCCTGGGTACAAGACATGTACAGAGCTCATTATAGAAGGGCAGTCCTGGGTACAAGACATGTACAGAGCTCATTATAGAAGGGCAGTCCTGGGTACAAGACATGTACAGAGCTCATTATAGATGGGCAGTCCTGGGTACAAGATATATACAGAGCTCATCATTAAAGGGCAGTCCTGGTTATAAATCTACAGAGCTCATTATATAAGGACAGTCCTGGGTACAAGACATGTACAGAGATCATTATAGAAGGACAATCCTAGATACAGGGCATATACAGAGATCATTATATAAGGACAGTCCTGGGTACAAGACATGTACAGAGATCATTATAGAAGGACAGTCCTGGATACAAGGCATATACAGAGCTCATTATATAAGGACAGTCCTGGGTTCAAGGCATGTACAGAGATCATTATAGAAGGACAGTCCTAGATACAAGGCATATACAGAGATCATTATATAAGGACAGTCCTGGGTTCAAGGCATGTACAGAGATCATTATAGAAGGACAGTCCTAGATACAAGGCATATACAGAGCTCATTATATAAGGACAGTCCTGGGTACAAGACATGTACAGAGCTCATTATAGATGGGCAGTCCTGGGTACAAGACATGTACAGAGCTCATTATAGAAGGGCAGTCCTGGGTACAAGACATGTACAGAGCTCATTATAGATGGGCAGTCCTGGGTACAAGATATATACAGAGCTCATCATTAAAGGGCAGTCCTGGTTATAAATCTACAGAGCTCATTATATAAGGACAGTCCTGGGTACAAGACATGTACAGAGATCATTATAGAAGGACAATCCTAGATACAGGGCATATACAGAGATCATTATATAAGGACAGTCCTGGGTACAAGACATGTACAGAGATTATTATAGAAGGACAGTCCTGGATACAAGGCATATACAGAGCTCATTATATAAGGACAGTCCTGGGTTCAAGGCATGTACAGAGATCATTATAGAAGGACAGTCCTAGATACAAGGCATATACAGAGATCATTATATAAGGACAGTCCTGGGTTCAAGGCATGTACAGAGATCATTATAGAAGGACAGTCCTAGATACAAGGCATATACAGAGCTCATTATATAAGGACAGTCCTGGGTACAAGACATGTACAGAGCTCATTATAGATGGGCAGTCCTGGGTACAAGACATGTACAGAGCTCATTATAGAAGGGCAGTCCTGGGTACAAGACATGTACAGAGCTCATTATAGATGGGCAGTCCTGGGTACAAGATATATACAGAGCTCATCATTAAAGGGCAGTCCTGGTTATAAATCTACAGAGCTCATTATATAAGGACAGTCCTGGGTACAAGACATGTACAGAGATCATTATAGAAGGACAATCCTAGATACAGGGCATATACAGAGATCATTATATAAGGACAGTCCTGGGTACAAGACATGTACAGAGATTATTATAGAAGGACAGTCCTGGATACAAGGCATATACAGAGCTCATTATATAAGGACAGTCCTGGGTTCAAGGCATGTACAGAGATCATTATAGAAGGACAGTCCTAGATACAAGGCATATACAGAGATCATTATATAAGGACAGTCCTGGGTTCAAGGCATGTACAGAGATCATTATAGAAGGACAGTCCTAGATACAAGGCATATACAGAGCTCATTATATAAGGACAGTCCTGGGTACAAGACATGTACAGAGCTCATTATAGATGGGCAGTCCTGGGTACAAGACATGTACAGAGCTCATTATAGAAGGGCAGTCCTGGGTACAAGACATGTACAGAGCTCATTATAGATGGGCAGTCCTGGGTACAAGATATATACAGAGCTCATCATTAAAGGGCAGTCCTGGTTATAAATCTACAGAGCTCATTATATAAGGACAGTCCTGGGTACAAGACATGTACAGAGATCATTATAGAAGGACAATCCTAGATACAGGGCATATACAGAGATCATCATATAAGGACAGTCCTGGGTACAAGACATGTACATAGATCATTATAGAAGGACAGTCCTAGATACAAGGCATATACAGAGATCCTTATATAAGGACAGTCCTGGGTACAAGACATGTACAGAGATCATTATAGAAGGACAGTCCTGGGTACAAGACATGTACAGAGATCATTATAGATGGGCAGTCCTAGGTACAGTACAGAGCTCATTATATATTTTATTCTCTAACAATTTGTTTAGCTCTGTATGTTCTGCATCCTGAGGAAGACATTTAATCGTTTTTTTTTTTTAAGCTGTCAGCTAACTCTCAGCTAGTACCACTATCTGGGGGAGCGAGTTCTACATTTTTAATGCTCTTACAGTAAATAACCCTTTTCTCATTCTAAGGCTAAAACACTAGCCTCAAATCCTGTCCACATGTCCTCTTCAGAGACCTTAGAGTAAACAGTTTATTGCACTTACTGAAGTCATCTTTGCTCACTTGTCACCTCCTCCCATGCTCGCCTCCAGATCTGCTCCTGAGCTTCTCCCATCCTTTGGAACTCCCTGCCCCAATCTGTCCAACTATCTCCTAATCCAGCCTTTTTTAACCAGGGTACCCAGGTGCCTTGAGGTTTCTTCAGGGGTGCCTTGGCAAAATACCTAAAAATTGCCGCAAAATTGTATACAAGCCGATGGGTGGATGAAACTTGCCTTTTAGTTACACAAAGCCACATGTTTTCATTGTACATCAATACAACCTTCTAGCTGCCAACAACCAATGACATAATTAGTTGATATGGAGGATGTCAATTGCCTGCATATCATCCTTGTTTGACCCTCCCTTGCCCCTCTCTATCAGCTTTGGGATCTCATTAGCTAAGTGATGGAGAAAAACCGAGGGGGAAGAGAAACATTGGAATACTAGTCAGTACCAGTTTGCAAAAGTTTGCTTTGGAAGAATAAATCACATCTAACGTTGGGTCTCCTACATGTATTGATGTCGCTTTATTAAGTAAAATGATTATGCCGCGTACACACGAGCGGATTTTCCGTCGGAAAAATCTTGGATGTTTTTTCCGACGGAATTCCACTCAAGCTTGGCTTGCATACACACGGTCACACAAATGTTTGCTTAACTTTCGACCGTCAAGAACGCGGTGACGTACAACACTATAACGAGCTGAGAAAATGAAGTTCAATGCTTCCAAGCATGCGTCGAATTGTTTCCGAGCATGCGTAGGAATTTTGCGTGTCAGAATTGGTACAGACGATCGGAATTTCTGATCCAAACTTTTTCCAACCGAAAAATTGAGAACCTGCTCTCAATCTTTTGCTGGCTGGAATTCCACCAGCAAAAGTCCGATGGAGCATACACGCGGTCGCATTTTCCGACCAAAAGCTCTCATCGGACTTTTGCTGGCGGAATTTCCGATCGTGTGTATGCGGCATTAGAATAAATTATACATTTTAGAATGGGCTCCTCAAAACGGTCCATCATTTTGGAGGGTGCCTCAAGATTGTCCATAATTTTTAAGGGTGCCTTGACTGAAAAAAGTAATGATGACTGTATCCAATCATGGCTCATTGCTCTTAATCCCGCCCCACACTATAAAAGTATTCTTTCCATAGCGGCCATTTGTAGTGTGATAGCGGTGTGGAGAGAGATAGAACAGGGCTCTGTTCAGCGCTATTAGACAGTTAGTGTGCTATAGTGTGCTATTCTGATTCTATTGTCAGTGCTGAATATCAGTTTAGTGTGCATCTAGGGATAGTTCAGTGTGAGTGTAGTGCGACCATTCATCTTTATATTAGTGTGAATGTAGGGGTAGTTCAGTCAGTGTGAGTGTAGTGACCGTTTAACACAGTATATTTTATTGCGTTACTGCAAGTTTAACGCCGTATATTTCTGTGTGTTAAGTGGCATTTAACGCAGTAAATTTCTGTGCGTTAGCGCATGCATAACGCGGTATATTTCGGATGCGTTATTGCAAGTTTAACGCCATACAGTTCAGTACATAACTGCAAGTCCATCCAGTTCAACCACAAAAAAAAAAAATAATAATATCATACAATCCCATAAACCCAATTCATTACCCACAGTTGATCCAGAGGAAGGCAAAAAACCCCAGCAGAGCATGATCCAATTTGCTTAAGCAGGGGAAAAAATTCCTTCCTGATCCCCCGAGAGGCAATCGGATTTTCCCCGGGTCAACTTTACCTATAAATGTTAGTACCCAGTTATATTCTGTACATTTAGGAAATAATCCAGGCCTTTCTTAAAGCAATCTACTGAGCTGACCAGAACCACCTCTGCAGGGAGTCTATTCCACATTTTCACAGCTCTTACTGTGAAAAAACCTTTCTGTATTTGGAGATTAAATCTCTTTTCCTCTAGACGTAAAGAGTGCCCCCTTGTCCTCTTTGTTGACTGTAAAGTGAATAACCCAACACCAAGTTCACTATATGGATCCCTTATATATTTGTACATGTTTATCATATCCCCCCTTAATATCCTCTTATCAAGGGTGAATAAATGAATTTCCTGTAATCTTTCCTCATAGCTGAGCTCCTCCATGCCTCTTATCAGTTTGGTTGCCCTTCTCTGCACTTTCTCCAGTTCCCTGATATCCTTTTTGAGAACTGGTGCCCAAAACTGAACTGAATATTCCAGATGAGGTCTTACTAATGAGTTGAACAGGGGCAAAATTATATCTCTCTCTCTGGAGTCCATACCTCTCTTAATACAAGAAAGGACTTTGCTCGCTTTGGAAACCGCAGTGTGGCATTGCATTCTATTATTGATCTACCAAAACTCCCAGATCCTTCTCCACTATTGATTGATTCCCCCAGTTGTACCCCCCCTAGTATGTATGATGCATGCATATTCTTAGCCCCAAGTGCATAACTTTACATTTATCAACATTAAACCTCATCTGCCACATAGTCGCCCAATTAGACAGAGCATTGAGGTCGGCTTGTAAATTGGAGACCTCCTGTAAAGACGTTATTCTACTGCATAGCTTGGTATCATCTGCAAAGACTTAAATGTTACTTTTGATCCCAGACCCAATATCATTCATAAAGATATTAAAAAGTAAGGGTCCCAGCACTGAACCTTGGGGTACACCACTGATAACCTTAGACCATTCAGAGTAAGAATCATTAACCACTACTCTCTGAATTCTGTCTTTTAGCCAGTTTTCTATCCATTTACAAACTGATATTTCCAAACCTGTAGACTTTACCTTACACATGAGCCGTGTGTGCAGAACTGTATCGAACGCTTTTCCAAAATCCAAGTATACCACGTCCACAGCCACGCCTCTGTCCAAGGTTTTACTTACCTCCTCATAAAAAGAAATCAGGTTTGTCTGACAACTTCTGTCTTTCATGAACCCATGATGTCTGTTGCTTAAAATATTTTTTTTTCCTGCAAGAACTCATCTATGTGGTCTTTTATTAATCTCTCCAGTATCTTCCCAACTATAGAAGTTAAACTAACAGGTCAATAGTTACTTGGTAAAGACTTTGTTCCTTTTTTAAATACAGGGACCACATTGGCCCTGTGGCAATCCAGTGGTACTATTCCTGTCATTAATAAGTCCCTAAAAATTAGATACAATGGCTTTGAAATTACAGAGCTCAATTCTTTTAGGATCCGTGGGTGGATGCCATCAGTTCCAGGTGCTTTATCCACCTTTATTCTGTCTAAATATTTCTGGACCATATCACTTTTGAGCCATTGTGGATTTGGGGCTGTGTCACTACCACCCCCATTATGGACATGAGCTCCCCCATGCTCCTTTGTATACACAGAGCTGAAGAAAGTATTTAATAAATTAGACTTCTCTTTGTCCCCAGTCACCCACTCTAGATTATTTTGTAAAGGGCCTACATGCTCAGACTTGACCTTTTTACTATTAATATATTTGAAGCATTTTTTGGATTTTGTCCTACTATCTTTTGCAATCTGTCTTTCGTTTTGAATTTTTGCATCCTTGATTTCCTTTTTACATATTCTGTTATATTCTTTGTAGCATTTAAATGACACCAGTGTTCCTTCATTTTTATATTTTTTAAAAGCTCTTTTCTTATAGTTTATAGCTTTTTTAACTTTGGCCGTGAGCCACATAGGTTTTATTTTTAGCCTTTTAAAACTTATTGCCCATGGGAATATATTTTGCAGTGAGTTCACAAACAGTCTTTTTGAAGAATTCCCATTTCTGTTCTGTGCCCATTGATGCCAATATTCTCTCCCAGTCTAAGTCCTGGAGAGCAGCCTTCATCCTTGGAAAATTTGCTCTCTTGAAATGAAGTGTTTTTTATCTTTCCCGTATGTGATTTTTGCTTACAGCTAACATCAAATGAAATCATGTTATGGTCACTGCTACCCAGGTGTTCCTTTATCTGAACACTAGTAATACGCTCTGCATGGTTTGAGATTACCAGGTCCAACAGAGCATCATTCCTAGTTGGGGCCTCCATAAACTGGATCATAAAATTGTCCTGTAATAGGTTTATACATTTTTGCCCTTTAACTGTCCCAGCAGTGCCATTATTCCAGTCAATTTCTGGGTAGTTAAAATCTCCCATTATTATCACTGTCCCAGCCCTTTCAGCCCTTTCAATCTGTGCAAGGAGCTGAGTCTCCACCTCCTCATTAACATTGGGTGGTCTATAACAAACTCCAATGATTATCTTTGAACTACACACATCTATATGCAGTTCCCCCCATAATGCTTCAGACTCATCACACTCTCCATCCACCAGGTCCTCTTTCACTCTCGCTTTGAGATCACTTCTCACATACAGACAGACCCCTCCACCTTTCCTTTTTACTCTGTCTTTCCGAAAGAGTGCATAGCCAGGAATATTAATAGCCCAGTCATGTAAGGAATGAAGCCAAGTTTCAGCAATACCGATTACATCCTAGCTCTCCTGATGCACCAGAGTTTCCAACTCACCTTGATATTGTCAATCAGTTTATCCTGCTCCGTAGCTTTCATATGTTTGTCAGTAAGTTCTGCGGTATGACATATCTCAATTGCTGTTTGTAGATCTAAATCATGTTTCCTCAATAGGTGGCGGCGTGTGCTTTCACAGGTAATATCCCAGAACTATTTTTTCACAAATAAGTTCATTTCTCAGAGAGTCATACTCACAGCTTGCAGCTTTTTCTCTTAGTCGTGTGTCAACCCTGTCTATTGATTAACAGTCTTCTTTCTTGCTATATCTTCATATATGACATTTTTAGAAGGCCTGAAGAAAGCTTCTAATGCATCCAGAATGGCTTTAGTTTTGCTCTTTTGCTCTGTGAGGATCAGTTTATGCTTGTAAACATGGAGGCATTCACTGTCCATCACCCTTCTCAGTGTGGCTGCTTGCACTGCTGCAGGCCTCTCATTTAACCCTGTGGCTAGGGAGTAGTCCTCAAACTCAGCTCTGAAATTGTCCCAGTTACTGCTGATATCTCCACTCACCCTCATCGCCTCAGGCAGTAGAATGCTGTTAGCTGCTATGATGCTCTTGCTTCAAATGCTTAGCTTCCAGGACAGGACAACAATTGTTAGGAGGCACAATAAGTTCTAAGTGCTCTCACATGAAGTCACGTGATGTCAGAGGAAGGCGAGTCGCCCGTTTACGTCACCGAATGGCCCCGCCCTCAGCTATATAACAGCTCTCACCGAGAAGAAGCGTCATTCGGCGGGAGCCTCCCATGGTAGCGGAGCTCTTTCGCCTTTTCTTTTTTCGGCTCGTCAGGCCTTGTCCCAAAGTGTCTCCTGTTTTTTTTTACTATTTTTACACTTTTTTTGTGAAATGGTAGGGGTATAAGGTGCTTTGGGGGGCTACTCCAAAGCACCCTCCCCATGTTGAGGGCATGTGGCCTGGTACGGTTAAGGAGGGGGGGGGCGCTCTCTCTCCCCACCTCTTTTCCTGCGGCCTGCCAGGTTGCATGCTCCGATCAGGGTGTGGTATGGTGCAGGTTTCCCCTTAAAATCCATACCAGACCTGAAGGGTCTGGTATGGATTTTGGGGGGGGGACCCCTAGGCAATTTTTTTTAAAGTTGGCTCAGGGTTTCCCTTAATATCCATACCAGACCTGAAGAGCCTGGTATGGATTTTGGGGGGACCCCCACGCAATTTTTACATTTTTAAATTTTTGGTTCCGGGTTCCCCTTAATATTCATACCAGACCCAAAGGGCCTGGTAATAGACTGTGGGGGGGGGGGGGGGGGCATGCCGTTTTTTAAATGAGTTTTATCTATATTGCCGAAAAACCTGACAATTTATTACAGCCGCAATCAGTTTTAAATGACTTTTTTTCCTTTAGAAATGTCATTTTGCTGTGGTATTGTTCTAAACACGGGAAAACAGTGCCACTTTACAGGCATACTCTAGACACCCCCCAGGCACGATATTTAAAGGAATATTTCATTTTTATTGTTTCACTTTAAGCTTTATTAAAATCACTGCTCCCGAAAAAACAGCCTTTCTAAAAAAAATGTATTGCATTGATACATGTCCCCTGGGGCAGGACCCGGGCCCCCAAACACTTTTTATGACAATAACTTGCACATAAGCCTTTAAAATTAGCACTTTTGGTTTTTCATGTTAGTGTCCCACAGACTTTAACGGAGTTCCGTGGCTTTCGAATTTGCCGCGAACACCGCATAATGTTCGTTGTCCGCCGAACGTCTGAACAACCAGAGTTCGGCCCGAACTTTGCTCGGGCCAAACCGTTCGCCCATCCCTAAACACAATACAGCCATAAGGAAGTCAGCACCCAACAGCCATGTTACACTGACAGAGCCATAGAGCACCTACTGTGCTCTGATCATCATAACGATAATGACCATGAGCACACAGTGAAATGCTACTTTACACATGTGATGGGGAGGGGGGAGGGACAGTAAAAACACACAAGCAAGCTGCATTTGTACCACCCTAAAACCACTCCCCTTTGAGAATTTTTCACCCAAGCTTTGCAATTAGGTCCGCCTGTCAGTTTTTCATGCGGACCTGATTGAAAGCTCCATGTAGGTCTACAGGAGTCCTGATATGAATTGGCTTGTGTGCATTTAGATCCGCCTACCTCCGTGTTCATTCAGGTAAAAAAAAAAATGGAAAAGAACATCCTTTTCTATTTTTCCAGACCTAAATGTTACAGATCAGGGATAGCCTGTTCGTGGAGTATGCAGACACAAACTAAACAGGCTTGGATGTCAAAACACTGACATCTCTCCCATGCAGCTCCAGTTTTGATTGGTAGGACGCTGTTAAGCTTCCTGGTGGTAAAGCTAAGGTAGGTTCAGACTATGGTCCGAACACACCTGAGCTCATCCCTGCTAATTAGTTGTTGTCAAAAAGCTTCTAAAACAAGACATCTCTGCTGCTTTATAATAGTGAAAAAGTTTAGAATAATAATGGTTATTAAAGGTTCACCTTTTGGAACATGTTACATGTTGCAGCTCCTGCCACCAGTCCCCCAGACCCCACCCCGTGACAGTGTGGGGTCAGGAGTGAGCCAGGGGTGGGGTTGTGGACGGGGTCAAGGGGGCTGTATGGGGCCCCATGATTTCTAACAGTGGCCCTGGTGACAGGTCATTTTTCTTTAGAAATCTGGGGTCTATTAGATCCCAGATCTCTCATCTGGCTTCCAAAGCATCTGATCAAACTGAGATCATTAGATGCTTTCACAAGCCGGTAACAGCTTGTTTACAACAAACTGAAACTTATAGTACCAAATTTCTCAGTTTCTGTCCCTCACTGATTTCAGGGCAGACGATGCCACCTTCCAAATCCTTACCGTGTTCCCTGATGGGACGGTAAAGCTCGGTAAAGGCAGTAGAAGGGGTAGGACCCACTTCTGCCACCTGTAAAAGTAATCCTGCAGTGGTATAGCTGTTCGGATTACTTTTACCTGAAAGAGAATTGCCTGATGTAAAATAAGCAGCACTGTGATCATGGTTGTAGCGTCAACCATGATCCTGCTATAACCTTGTCAATATGAGGTAACACCTATTCTGACTAATTTGTGGAAGAAAAGATATGTGCAGTATACTTACTTATTTTCAGGCCCCTCTGGGTTGTTTATGTTACCGACTCCCCTTTGTCGGCCAGCACCAGGGGCAGGGGTGAGCAGGCAGCGCCCACAATGGATGAGCCATAGTAAGCCTATGGGTGATGTTGCTGCTCAGGCATTACCAGCTTTTGTTGAGCTCTCTCTTCTCCCCTGAAGCTGCTGCTGGCTGACACAGGGGAGATGATGTGACCCGGCCAGAGTGGCCTGAAAATAGGTAAGTATACAGATCTTGTCTTCCACAGGTTAGTCAGACTAGGTGTTAGGAGGTGAGGGGAAGCATTTTTAAAAGTAGTTAGGTTGTGACCAGAATTCCAGTTTCTCTAGCTTTACTGGTTTGCTCTTGTTTTCTGCACTTGATCCCTACCTACATAGATAAGAATGGCAGTTTCCGCAGCCCAAGCCACCTCCTCCTTTATGCTCTGTTGAACATTTTCCCTCCGTGAACGTTCTACTGCCCTTTCAGGGTGAATGATGCCCAGCGTCATCCAAACTATTTCTCCTAGAACAGGCAGTCATAGCCACTTCTCCTGCGGTCCTCTTGCTTACAGTTACAACAGGTTCTGCACTGTGAGCAAAATAGCAGCAAATGCACATTACAACTGGGAGACTCTCCCAGGGAGAGGAAAACAAATTGTAAAGAAGGCTAGGTTCACATTAGTGCCGGCGGTGCGTCTCTCGTTTTCTCCGGTACAGCAGCACATTCATTTAAATAAGTAAAAAAATGATCAGCGCAACTTATTAAAATACATAAAAAACTGTAATAATCCAGGAATAAAATTTACTGTGCAAATAATGCTGTGCAAACAAATAATAATCTACTGACTATTTATGTGCAACCTCTATAATACTGTGCAAAATCATATGCTGTGATCCTATATAGGATAAATATGTGCAAATACAGTGCAATATCCAGTCCTATGTAAATAGCTAATGGTTTGCCATTCTATGTAAATGAGTAATGAAAAATTCAGTCCCACATCATCAGATAATAATACCAATACAATAGTCCATTAGGTCTGGAAAAATAAAATAGTGAAAAAGTGCTTTTGTGCAACAAAGTTTCAAATTAAATCTGGTTAAAAAGTGGTTTCCAATGTGCAATCTTCGCGTGCCCCACTCAGTGCTCTCTATATTCTTACATCAATATGGGTAAAAAAAAACGCCACAAAGATCGCTATGGTTAGGGGACTTCCCTGGATCCAGCAACAAAGGATGATGTCTCTCAGAGTAGTGTATTCCGAATGATGGCTTCCGATTGGTCCATACGGCCGTTCACACACAGCGATTATAAACAGGGAATAAAAAGGAATCTCCCATAGTGTAGTATATGAAAACTCACTAATTTATTAAACAGCCAAATGGGCACTTACAACAAATGTAGTTAAAAACAGAAGATCTGTAATTTACACCGCGTTACAGGCACCTCTTACGTCACTTCCGTTTTTTTTTCTTGTCCGGTCACTCCCTTTTTTACATTTAAATGAGCTGCTGTGCCGCATGAACCGCACAAAATGGTGCATGCATTTTTATAAATGCTGCTGTTTTTTTTACCATGTAGTTTCCCTGTGGTTCCCGCACCCGCGATCTCGCTGTCGGATGAGATGCGCGGGGTTCCGTCCAGCTGCGGCTGGTTGTGGGTATCGATGTGATTACCACACCCGCAACCGCAACGCACAGTACGGGCAAGTGTGAACTGACCCGAAAGGGTGTAGGGAGCAGAAGCCAAGCTGTCCAGCAAAAGTGAAGGGGTTGTGACAAACTATATTTTTTTGCACCCCAGTTTTAATGCATAGGACATGGAAACAAAGCTAAGCGACTCAACTATGCACAAAAACATAGGAACTGGGGTGTAGAAAATTGGCAGCAGGTGCTCTGGATTGATGAGTCAAAATGTTGAATATTTGGCTGTAGCAAAAGGCAGTTTGCTCACAAAAGGCTGGAGAGTGGTACAACAATGAGTAACTGCAGGCAATAGTGAAGCATGGTGGAGGTTCCTTGTAGGGCTGCATTTCTACAATTGGAGTTGGAGATTTGGTCAGGCTTAATGATATGTTGGAAGCTGAGAAATACAGGCAGATACTTACTGTATCCATCATGCTATATCATCAGGGAGGTGTGTGATTGGCCCCCAATTTATTCTGCAACAGGACAACTACCCCAAACATTAAGAACTATCTTTAGGGTAAAAAAGAACAAAGAGTCTTTGAAGTGATAGTTTGGCCCCCACAGAGCCTTGATCTCAACATCATCAAGTCTGTCTGGGATTACGTGAAGAGACAGAAGGATTTGAAAAGCCTACATTCAAAGAATATCTGTGGTTAATTCTCCAAGATGTTTGGAACAACCTTCTTGCCGAGATTACTTGGGTTTTAAATTGTTATAAGCACTATTGGAGATCATTTGTTTTTACATACACACGGATCGTATGGTGAGAAGCAGCGGCACTTGCAAGGAGAGGAAGGGAATCAGGACATCTTTACGTTTTAGTCCAGATGGTGAGAATACACTCAAAGGGGAGCAGGAGTGGGGTGTTGTCACCAGCTGCATCATTTTGAGCACTTTAATGAAGCGTTATCATTGCATGGTCACTGAAGTTTGGAGTAATTTATTTAATTGATTTGGCATATTTCACGGTTGACACAGAGTTTAATAGAAGCATAGCACATTATTTGAATTCACACACATTAATTGAATTTATTACACTGACTGAGCGACCATCTGACAATGAACAAACTTCTTGATCCCCTTCAGTCCGGACCCTCAACACCCCACGGAAACTGCTCGGACACTATTCTGTAGCACTTCTCCTGGAACTCTCTGCTGCCTTTGACACAGTGGACCACCCCCTCCTTTTTAAAAAACTCCACTCCTTTGGTCTCTGTGGCTGTACTCTTCATTGGTTCTCATCCTACCTATCCCACCTCTCCTTCAGTGTCACTTACAGCTCTACTTCCTCCTCTCCTTTTCCTTTCTTTGTCAGGGTCCCCCAAGGTTCTGTTCTTGGACCTCTCCTTTTCTCAATCTACACCACCTCCTTGGGTCAAAAACAAACAACCACCGCTCCAAGACTCTCCTTACAAGCGAATGCTCCTGCTCCTGTGTGGGGGCCCCAGGTGCTGGCTAATAGCACAATGATTAGAAATCAAAAGGAAGAACTCCGGACAGCCGCACACCGGGAAAATAAAATCCAAAGGGTTTATTTAAAAGAAAAAAGACACTACAATCCAAACACGGCAAAAAGGGGGGTACAGAGCTGACGCGTTTCGCACTGTATTTCAGTGCTTACTCATAGCTGATATACTCTCAAATGGACATCAAATATATATGGTTACAACGTATAGGTCACATAATTACATGATCGAAAAAAGCTGTGGCAAACAAGCAGAGTCTGATGTTGATTGGATTTCAAGATGTGCAGCTGAAATGGACCATGAGACCGAGTATAACCAATTAAAAAGACAAGCAAATTAAAAACTTATAGTGAAGAAACCGGGAAATTTGAAATATCGTATGAAACAATTCTATTTTGTGTAAATAAATGAACCACAATTCTTTTTTATGTGAATAAATAAATAAGCCAGAATGCATGGGTGAGTGCGTTGAATTGCTTCAGAAACTCAAATACTATAGTGGAGTCTTGAAAGGTATGTGCATTTTGCAATTCTTTTTTTTTTTATGTGAATAAATAAATAAAAGAGCCAGAATGCATGGGTGAGTGCGTTAAATTGCTTCAAAAACTCAAAGACTATAGTGGAGTCTTGAAAAGTATGTGCATTTTGCAGGTGCATTTTGCAATTCTTTTTTATGTGAAAAAATAAATAAGCCAGAATGCATGGGTGAGTGCGTTAAATTTCTTCAGAAACTCAAATACTATAGTGGAGTCTTGAAAAGTATGTGCATTTTGCAGGTGTATTTAGCAATTCTTTTTTATGTGAATAAATAAATAAAATAAAAGAGCCAGAATGCATGGGTGAGTGCGTTAAATTGCTTCAGAAACTCAAAAATTATAGTGGAGTCTTGGAAAGTATGTGCATTTTGCAGGTGTATTGATATCAGTTGACGTTAAACGGTGTGTAAAGTGTAATCACAGTGGTTCAATCATATGTATGAATGAACCAACATAATGGATAATGGATGGGCAAATAATTAATAAATAAATGAGTGTTAACCGAATTCCTTGAGCAAAGCCCATTGAGCAGCACATGTGGAAATCCAAAAATATTTACAAAAACTGATGCATTCATAGTGATAGCAGTATACATTGTGTAGTGAAAGTGACAGTATTTCCTGAAGGATTAATATCAAATCAATACATTTGTGCTATATTGTATAAATCAATACATCAGTATTATATTGTGTGCACATGGTGGTCTTTTCCCATAGTAATCCCATTTGTAGAAATGGCAAAAATTGGGTGACACACTAACAGCAAAAAACCTTTGAATAGTAAAACATTAAATCTGAATGGAATCGGCAGCTGTAAAACCTATGGAAGATGTATCCATATCGCCTAATCATCATTGTTAATGTAATAGTGCCCCATTGGTAACCTGCACGAGACACAGACCGCTGTGTCTTGATAATTGGTTTATTGCAGAATCCTGCTTGCTACACACAAATGAAGCCGATGTTGAGCCTTTATTGGTTACTCTATGTGTGTAGAAGATGTACGGTCAGTAACTGGAATTCATCGCTTTGAGAACTAGTTAAAGTAAGAAATTAACCCTATCAGAAGGTATCGGCCATCACATTTAGAATGGGACTTTGACCGATATCGATGTGTGTATGGGGCACTGAGATTTAGAGATATCGCGGAAACTGGCAAAAACTAGTGGAAAGGAGGAGGAGAAGACAGCCTAGTTTATCCTTACAGACGGAGATCAACCATTACCAATGTTTATCTGTAATCTGGATGTTTAAGAAGCATATCTCATAGCCTTATATGCCTATATGGCTGTATATGGTGGAAAACTTTATAGGGGAGGGATATGACAACCGAAAAGATGTGTGTGAAGCACATGATAGGTCTTGTAATTACATTAGGATCCAAAGAGAAAAGAAAAAGGCGAAAGGATTTTATCACTCATAAAAGTGGGAAACATCCCATTCAAAATTCAAACCTGACGGAATTCTCGTATTGAAAATGAAGATCCAATAAACTTCACGTTTACATAATAGACGGAATTTGTCCCCTCCCCGTTTAGGCGTTACTATCTTTTCAACCCCTTGCATAACCAAACTGGAAACATCCTTTGCATGCACCAGGTTCCAATGTTTAGCTACATTGGTAGAATGATTTTTGGTAATGTCATACAAGTGGTCGTATAGCCGGTCCTTCAAACGGCGTGTAGTGCGACCAACATATTGAATGTGACAACTGGTGCATGTAATGATGTAAACCAGGAATGACGTATTGCAGTTGATAAAAGTGCATATTTCGTGCGTTTTTTTATTGGTACAGGACTTAATATCAGGTCCAGTTTTTATGTGTGTACAGTATGCGCACCCTTTTTGGCCACATTTAAAATTGCCTTTGAAGTGAAGCCAATTGGGTTTGGGCTGATGAGAAAGAAACAGACTGGGTGATAAAGAATTGCCTAGAGTAGGGGCCCTCCGTGAGACTACCTTGATGCCGTTCGTCAAAACACTAGTGTATGCTGGATCTCCATACAAGACAGGAAGGTATCTCATAATGATATTTTTGATGTTAACATATTCAGTGCTATATGGCGTAGAAAAAACGGGTATTTTATCTATAGACAATGATGACTTGTGGGGGTGTTGATTACGGGGCTTGTCTTTTAGCAAACTGTCCCTTGAGATTAGACTAACAGCTGTGTAGGCCTTGTCTATATTGGTACTAAGATATCCTCTGCTTGCAAATCTTGATGCCATAAGTTTGGCTTCAGCATGAAAGGTTTCTGATGTGCTGCAGATACGCTTTAGCCTGAGGAACTGACCAAATGGGACCCCTTTGATGGTATGACCTGGGTGCGCAGAATCTGCTCTAAGCAAAACGTTGCCCGCAGTGGGCTTCCTATAGAGACTTGTGACTATTTTACCATCAACCCCCGAAAGTTTAACATCCAGAAACTCTATGGTATGGGCATTGAGTGTACCCGTAAAACGTAAATTTAAATCGTTGTCATTAAGGTACATGAGCCAAGTGCATAGGTCAGTATGTTCATCACTGGAAATAAACAGCAGATCGTCTATATATCGACCAAAAAAGATTGTGTCTTTTCGACGGGGACTGTCATGTCCAAAGATGCGGGTCCTCTCCCACCAACCCATATAAAGGTTGGCTAGGGAAGGCGAAAATTTCGCTCCCATAGAGGCCCCGCATCTCTGGAGATAAAAGTCCCCGTCGAACATAAAGAAATTGTGAGTTAAAAGATATTCCAGGGCCTGGACAATGAATTCTTGTAGCACCAGTGAAAACTTGCCAGATTCCCTTAGAGCCCATGCAACTGCCTGCAATCCCAAGTGGTGGGGTATACTTGAGTAAAGGCTAGTCACATCGCATGTGATCCATCTGAATGATGGTTGCCACTCAAAGTCGTGTAATTTGCATAGCAGTTGCTTGGTGTCCCTAAGGTGACCTGGCAAGCTGGAGACTAGAGGTTGGAGGTGGTTGTCCACCCACTCACCCAAACGCTCATTTAGGGACCCTATGCCTGCCACTATGGGACGACCTGTAAGAGGCGTGAAGCCCTTGTGCGTTTTCGGCAAATGATGAAAAACTGGTATAATGGGACAGTCTGGGATAAATAATGCTTTTTCAGTACAGGAAAAGATACCGGATGCCACTGCTCTATCTAATAGTGTGGATAGTTTGGTTCTGAATACCTGAGTGGGATCAGATCTGAGGCGCTGATAGGTGTCAGAGTCAGACAATTGGCGCAGTGCTTCGTCCTTGTAGGTGGTGGAGTCTAGGACAACCACACTACCCCCTTTGTCTGCACTTCTAATGACTATGCTCTTGTCCGCTGACAGTGATCTAAGAGAGGCTAATTCTGTCTGTGTAAGATTTTGGGGAGAAGATTCTCTGCGACACCCGCGTGCGAGCTGGACTAAATCCTTCTCCACTAATCGTTGGAATAGGTCAAGATCCCTCCCTCTGGACTCCACAGGGTAAAAATCAGATCTCAACTTAAATGAAACCCTACTTTGTGTATCGGTGGGGTCACAGGGGGTGGGATCAGACTCCTCCAGCAGTTCAACCAGATCTTGGAGTGCACAAACTTCTGAAAACCTTTTAGGTGAAGAAAGAGGAACAGACTCACCTATGTCGCTGGTATCGGGGGGAATCATGATATCTTGTGTATTAGACTGCAGAAAATGCTTTCTCAAGGTCAGAATACGTGAAAACTTATTAACGTCTAATATTGTCCCAAACAAATCAAAATGTCTGTTAGGACAAAAGTTAAGTCCCTTAGATAAAAGACTGGTTTCTTCCTCCTTGAGGGGTCTGCTGGATATGTTGATAACATTTAGGATTGCTTCCTGTTTTTGCCCCGCAGTGCATATTGAGTGTCCTTTGTAGTGTTGATGTCTCTTGCCGCCTCTCCTCGTTTTTTTATGGACGATTTCTTCTTTTTGGTTTGACCGGGTCCGTGAGGGTTTCCTGGGCTGCGTCTATTGGTTAATGCATCCTGCTCCGTGTGAATGGGTGCAGATGCTCTATCTGGTGAAGAGTCTGACATATTGTAAACCAATGTATCTTCTCCAATGTCACTTTCCTGATCCGAGAAGCTGACTTGTTTGGATTTATTTTTGCGTGATCTGGTTTGAAAAAACGGTGGCCTCTTCCAAACATAAACCTTATTGGTTTCATAGTCCGTTTTATCTCGTATCATCTTTCCCCGTTTACCATCTATGACAGATTTTTCCAGCTTGTCTAGCTTACTATTTAGCCGTGCATCAAAATCCGCAAAGTCCGTATGTGTTTGCAGTGCAGCGAGATCGCTCTGTATTGCAGAAATGTCAGACTGCAAAACCTCCATATCTTTTTTCTTTGAGGAAACCAGGATGCTCATTAATTTGAACGAGCAAGCGTCTAGTGTCTCTGTCCATTCCTTTTTATGATGTTCATCAAATAGATCCGAGGAAGGGAATTTCTTGATCCTCAACCCTCTAGGTATGTGCGCCAATGATATGTACTCGCTTAAGAAGTTGATGTCCCAATAGGCTCTGATCTCTTTAGCCATTAAATGTTCCAAACTTCTAAAGTGGCGAATAAGTGCAACACCATCATCATCAAGTGATTGTGTCATTTGCATCTGTGTGGATTGTCTCAAAGGATTGTTACATGATGCCGTGAGGGTTCTGCTGTACCCACCTTCAGCCGAAGGTGTAGATGGAATAGTGTTGTCCATTGCTTTTAGTGATGTAAAGATGGATTTTATAGCTCCAAGATGAACACAAATTATAGGAGATGGTTTCTTGAGGCAAAAATATCGCTGATGTAGGGAAAATCCAAGCTGGTGGAGGGATTGAGCAAAGTCCAGAGATTTTTGTGTAGATGAAAAACAAACAACCACCGCTCCAAGACTCTCCTTACAAGCGAATGCTCCTGCTCCTGTGTGGGAGCCCCAGGTGCTGGCTAATAGCACAATGATTAGAAATCAAAAGGAAGAACTCCGGACAGCCGCACACCGGGAAAATAAAATCCAAAGGGTTTATTTAAAAGAAAAAAGACACTACAATCCAAACACGGCAAAAAGGGGGGTACAGAGCTGACGCGTTTCGCACTGTATTTCAGTGCTTACTCATAGCTGATATACTCTCAAATGGACATCAAATATATATGGTTACAACGTATAGGTCACATAATTACATGATCGAAAAAAGCTGTGGCAAACAAGCAGAGTCTGATGTTGATTGGATTTCAAGATGTGCAGCTGAAATGGACCATGAGACCGAGTATAACCAATTAAAAAGACAAGCAAATTAAAAACTTATAGTGAAGAAACCGGGAAATTTGAAATATCGTATGAAACAATTCTATTTTGTGTAAATAAATGAACCACAATTCTTTTTTATGTGAATAAATAAATAAGCCAGAATGCATGGGTGAGTGCGTTGAATTGCTTCAGAAACTCAAATACTATAGTGGAGTCTTGAAAGGTATGTGCATTTTGCAATTCTTTTTTATGTGAATAAATAAATAAAAGAGCCAGAATGCATGGGTGAGTGCGTTAAATTGCTTCAAAAACTCAAAGACTATAGTGGAGTCTTGAAAAGTATGTGCATTTTGCAGGTGCATTTTGCAATTCTTTTTTATGTGAAAAAATAAATAAGCCAGAATGCATGGGTGAGTGCGTTAAATTTCTTCAGAAACTCAAATACTATAGTGGAGTCTTGAAAAGTATGTGCATTTTGCAGGTGTATTTAGCAATTCTTTTTTATGTGAATAAATAAATAAAATAAAAGAGCCAGAATGCATGGGTGAGTGCGTTAAATTGCTTCAGAAACTCAAAAATTATAGTGGAGTCTTGGAAAGTATGTGCATTTTGCAGGTGTATTGATATCAGTTGACGTTAAACGGTGTGTAAAGTGTAATCACAGTGGTTCAATCATATGTATGAATGAACCAACATAATGGATAATGGATGGGCAAATAATTAATAAATAAATGAGTGTTAACCGAATTCCTTGAGCAAAGCCCATTGAGCAGCACATGTGGAAATCCAAAAATATTTACAAAAACTGATGCATTCATAGTGATAGCAGTATACATTGTGTAGTGAAAGTGACAGTATTTCCTGAAGGATTAATATCAAATCAATACATTTGTGCTATATTGTATAAATCAATACATCAGTATTATATTGTGTGCACATGGTGGTCTTTTCCCATAGTAATCCCATTTGTAGAAATGGCAAAAATTGGGTGACACACTAACAGCAAAAAACCTTTGAATAGTAAAACATTAAATCTGAATGGAATCGGCAGCTGTAAAACCTATGGAAGATGTATCCATATCGCCTAATCATCATTGTTAATGTAATAGTGCCCCATTGGTAACCTGCACGAGACACAGACCGCTGTGTCTTGATAATTGGTTTATTGCAGAATCCTGCTTGCTACACACAAATGAAGCCGATGTTGAGCCTTTATTGGTTACTCTATGTGTGTAGAAGATGTACGGTCAGTAACTGGAATTCATCGCTTTGAGAACTAGTTAAAGTAAGAAATTAACCCTATCAGAAGGTATCGGCCATCACATTTAGAATGGGACTTTGACCGATATCGATGTGTGTATGGGGCACTGAGATTTAGAGATATCGCGGAAACTGGCAAAAACTAGTGGAAAGGAGGAGGAGAAGACAGCCTAGTTTATCCTTACAGACGGAGATCAACCATTACCAATGTTTATCTGTAATCTGGATGTTTAAGAAGCATATCTCATAGCCTTATATGCCTATATGGCTGTATATGGTGGAAAACTTTATAGGGGAGGGATATGACAACCGAAAAGATGTGTGTGAAGCACATGATAGGTCTTGTAATTACATTAGGATCCAAAGAGAAAAGAAAAAGGCGAAAGGATTTTATCACTCATAAAAGTGGGAAACATCCCATTCAAAATTCAAACCTGACGGAATTCTCGTATTGAAAATGAAGATCCAATAAACTTCACGTTTACATAATAGACGGAATTTGTCCCCTCCCCGTTTAGGCGTTACTATCTTTTCAACCCCTTGCATAACCAAACTGGAAACATCCTTTGCATGCACCAGGTTCCAATGTTTAGCTACATTGGTAGAATGATTTTTGGTAATGTCATACAAGTGGTCGTATAGCCGGTCCTTCAAACGGCGTGTAGTGCGACCAACATATTGAATGTGACAACTGGTGCATGTAATGATGTAAACCAGGAATGACGTATTGCAGTTGATAAAAGTGCATATTTCGTGCGTTTTTTTATTGGTACAGGACTTAATATCAGGTCCAGTTTTTATGTGTGTACAGTATGCGCACCCTTTTTGGCCACATTTAAAATTGCCTTTGAAGTGAAGCCAATTGGGTTTGGGCTGATGAGAAAGAAACAGACTGGGTGATAAAGAATTGCCTAGAGTAGGGGCCCTCCGTGAGACTACCTTGATGCCGTTCGTCAAAACACTAGTGTATGCTGGATCTCCATACAAGACAGGAAGGTATCTCATAATGATATTTTTGATGTTAACATATTCAGTGCTATATGGCGCACGCGGGTGTCGCAGAGAATCTTCTCCCCAAAATCTTACACAGACAGAATTAGCCTCTCTTAGATCACTGTCAGCGGACAAGAGCATAGTCATTAGAAGTGCAGACAAAGGGGGTAGTGTGGTTGTCCTAGACTCCACCACCTACAAGGACGAAGCACTGCGCCAATTGTCTGACTCTGACACCTATCAGCGCCTCAGATCTGATCCCACTCAGGTATTCAGAACCAAACTATCCACACTATTAGATAGAGCAGTGGCATCCGGTATCTTTTCCTGTACTGAAAAAGCATTATTTATCCCAGACTGTCCCATTATACCAGTTTTTCATCATTTGCCGAAAACGCACAAGGGCTTCACGCCTCTTACAGGTCGTCCCATAGTGGCAGGCATAGGGTCCCTAAATGAGCGTTTGGGTGAGTGGGTGGACAACCACCTCCAACCTCTAGTCTCCAGCTTGCCAGGTCACCTTAGGGACACCAAGCAACTGCTATGCAAATTACACGACTTTGAGTGGCAACCATCATTCAGATGGATCACATGCGATGTGACTAGCCTTTACTCAAGTATACCCCACCACTTGGGATTGCAGGCAGTTGCATGGGCTCTAAGGGAATCTGGCAAGTTTTCACTGGTGCTACAAGAATTCATTGTCCAGGCCCTGGAATATCTTTTAACTCACAATTTCTTTATGTTCGACGGGGACTTTTATCTCCAGAGATGCGGGGCCTCTATGGGAGCGAAATTTTCGCCTTCCCTAGCCAACCTTTATATGGGTTGGTGGGAGAGGACCCGCATCTTTGGACATGACAGTCCCCGTCGAAAAGACACAATCTTTTTTGGTCGATATATAGACGATCTGCTGTTTATTTCCAGTGATGAACATACTGACCTATGCACTTGGCTCATGTACCTTAATGACAACGATTTAAATTTACGTTTTACGGGTACACTCAATGCCCATACCATAGAGTTTCTGGATGTTAAACTTTCGGGGGTTGATGGTAAAATAGTCACAAGTCTCTATAGGAAGCCCACTGCGGGCAACGTTTTGCTTAGAGCAGATTCTGCGCACCCAGGTCATACCATCAAAGGGGTCCCATTTGGTCAGTTCCTCAGGCTAAAGCGTATCTGCAGCACATCAGAAACCTTTCATGCTGAAGCCAAACTTATGGCATCAAGATTTGCAAGCAGAGGATATCTTAGTACCAATATAGACAAGGCCTACACAGCTGTTAGTCTAATCTCAAGGGACAGTTTGCTAAAAGACAAGCCCCGTAATCAACACCCCCACAAGTCATCATTGTCTATAGATAAAATACCCGTTTTTTCTACGCCATATAGCACTGAATATGTTAACATCAAAAATATCATTATGAGATACCTTCCTGTCTTGTATGGAGATCCAGCATACACTAGTGTTTTGACGAACGGCATCAAGGTAGTCTCACGGAGGGCCCCTACTCTAGGCAATTCTTTATCACCCAGTCTGTTTCTTTCTCATCAGCCCAAACCCAATTGGCTTCACTTCAAAGGCAATTTTAAATGTGGCCAAAAAGGGTGCGCATACTGTACACACATAAAAACTGGACCTGATATTAAGTCCTGTACCAATAAAAAAACGCACGAAATATGCACTTTTATCAACTGCAATACGTCATTCCTGGTTTACATCATTACATGCACCAGTTGTCACATTCAATATGTTGGTCGCACTACACGCCGTTTGAAGGACCGGCTATACGACCACTTGTATGACATTACCAAAAATCATTCTACCAATGTAGCTAAACATTGGAACCTGGTGCATGCAAAGGATGTTTCCAGTTTGGTTATGCAAGGGGTTGAAAAGATAGTAACGCCTAAACGGGGAGGGGACAAATTCCGTCTATTATGTAAACGTGAAGTTTATTGGATCTTCATTTTCAATACGAGAATTCCGTCAGGCTTGAATTTTGAATGGGATGTTTCCCACTTTTATGAGTGATAAAATCCTTTCGCCTTTTTCTTTTCTCTTTGGATCCTAATGTAATTACAAGACCTATCATGTGCTTCACACACATCTTTTCGGTTGTCATATCCCTCCCCTATAAAGTTTTCCACCATATACAGCCATATAGGCATATAAGGCTATGAGATATGCTTCTTAAACATCCAGATTACAGATAAACATTGGTAATGGTTGATCTCCGTCTGTAAGGATAAACTAGGCTGTCTTCTCCTCCTCCTTTCCACTAGTTTTTGCCAGTTTCCGCGATATCTCTAAATCTCAGTGCCCCATACACACATCGATATCGGTCAAAGTCCCATTCTAAATGTGATGGCCGATACCTTCTGATAGGGTTAATTTCTTACTTTAACTAGTTCTCAAAGCGATGAATTCCAGTTACTGACCGTACATCTTCTACACACATAGAGTAACCAATAAAGGCTCAACATCGGCTTCATTTGTGTGTAGCAAGCAGGATTCTGCAATAAACCAATTATCAAGACACAGCGGTCTGTGTCTCGTGCAGGTTACCAATGGGGCACTATTACATTAACAATGATGATTAGGCGATATGGATACATCTTCCATAGGTTTTACAGCTGCCGATTCCATTCAGATTTAATGTTTTACTATTCAAAGGTTTTTTGCTGTTAGTGTGTCACCCAATTTTTGCCATTTCTACAAATGGGATTACTATGGGAAAAGACCACCATGTGCACACAATATAATACTGATGTATTGATTTATACAATATAGCACAAATGTATTGATTTGATATTAATCCTTCAGGAAATACTGTCACTTTCACTACACAATGTATACTGCTATCACTATGAATGCATCAGTTTTTGTAAATATTTTTGGATTTCCACATGTGCTGCTCAATGGGCTTTGCTCAAGGAATTCGGTTAACACTCATTTATTTATTAATTATTTGCCCATCCATTATCCATTATGTTGGTTCATTCATACATATGATTGAACCACTGTGATTACACTTTACACACCGTTTAACGTCAACTGATATCAATACACCTGCAAAATGCACATACTTTCCAAGACTCCACTATAATTTTTGAGTTTCTGAAGCAATTTAACGCACTCACCCATGCATTCTGGCTCTTTTATTTTATTTATTTATTCACATAAAAAAGAATTGCTAAATACACCTGCAAAATGCACATACTTTTCAAGACTCCACTATAGTATTTGAGTTTCTGAAGAAATTTAACGCACTCACCCATGCATTCTGGCTTATTTATTTTTTCACATAAAAAAGAATTGCAAAATGCACCTGCAAAATGCACATACTTTTCAAGACTCCACTATAGTCTTTGAGTTTTTGAAGCAATTTAACGCACTCACCCATGCATTCTGGCTCTTTTATTTATTTATTCACATAAAAAAGAATTGCAAAATGCACATACCTTTCAAGACTCCACTATAGTATTTGAGTTTCTGAAGCAATTCAACGCACTCACCCATGCATTCTGGCTTATTTATTTATTCACATAAAAAAGAATTGTGGTTCATTTATTTACACAAAATAGAATTGTTTCATACGATATTTCAAATTTCCCGGTTTCTTCACTATAAGTTTTTAATTTGCTTGTCTTTTTAATTGGTTATACTCGGTCTCATGGTCCATTTCAGCTGCACATCTTGAAATCCAATCAACATCAGACTCTGCTTGTTTGCCACAGCTTTTTTCGATCATGTAATTATGTGACCTATACGTTGTAACCATATATATTTGATGTCCATTTGAGAGTATATCAGCTATGAGTAAGCACTGAAATACAGTGCGAAACGCGTCAGCTCTGTACCCCCCTTTTTGCCGTGTTTGGATTGTAGTGTCTTTTTTCTTTTAAATAAACCCTTTGGATTTTATTTTCCCGGTGTGCGGCTGTCCGGAGTTCTTCCTTTTGATTTCTAACCTCCTTGGGTCAGTTGATTGCCTCCCATGCCTTTCAATATCATCTCTATGCTGATGACACCCAAATCTATCTCTCCACCCCCCTGCTCTCTCCATCCGTCTCCTCACACATCACCAATGTACTAGCAGACATATCAACCTGGATGTCACATCACTTCCTCAAACTCAATCTATCCAAAACCGAGCTCATGATATTTCCTCCCCCAGGTGCCACTTCCCTGATTTCTCTGTCAATATCAACTGCTCAACTATCAACCTATCCCCACATGCCAAGGTCCTAGGTGTAATCCTGGACTCCGAAATAACCTTTCAGCCCCACATCCTATCGCTATCCAAAATTTGCCACCTCAACCCCCGCAACATTTCTAAGATACGCCCCTTCCTAACCAATTTTACCACAATGCTCCTAATCCACTCCCTGGTCATCTCTCGCCTTGATTACTGCAACTCCCTCCTCATTGACTTACCCCTAAATAGGCTATCCCCACTTCAGTCCATCATGAACGCTGCTGCCAGGCTTATCCACCTCACAAACCGTCTGCTATACCCCTCTGCCAATCCCTCCATTGGCTGCCACTCAACCAACAAATGAAATTCAAGATACTAACAATAGCTTACAAAGCCATCCACAACCTGGCCCCCAGCTACATCACTAACCTAGTCTTAAAATACCAACCTAATCGTTTCCATTGGTCCTCCCAAGACCTCCTGCTCTCTAACTCCCTTGTCACCTCCATGCTTGCATTCAGGACTTCTCCAGAGCCTCTCCCATCCTCTGGAATGCTTTACCCCAATCTGTCTGACTTTCTCCTACTTTGTCCACTTTCAGATGATCGCTGAAAACTCATTTCTTCAGAGAAGCCTATATGGCTCCCACCTAACAACTGTA
Organism: Lithobates sylvaticus; assembly: GCA_028564925.1. Lineage (NCBI taxonomy): Eukaryota > Metazoa > Chordata > Amphibia > Anura > Ranidae > Lithobates > Lithobates sylvaticus. The sequence continues at coordinate 384,964,609 of CM053027.1, read as the reverse complement.
CATTTATTTTCTCCATCAGCACATCCCCCACAGTTATTACCTCTTATATCTCTTGACCTTCCCTCTTAGATTGTAAGCTCTGAGGAGCAGGGGCGTCTTATTCCTACTGTATTAAAGTGTATTTTGTATTTGTACTGTCTACCCTCAAGTTGTAAATCGATGCATAAACTGTTGGCGCTATATAAATCGTGTATAATAATAATAAATAATAATTACACACATTATACAGGAATGTGAGAAGTGCCTGCAGCTGACGCTATAGAACTAATCTTAGGTCGCTTGCAAGGTTTTTTGCTTTTCAAAAAATTTGTGAATGCAGTTATCAGAAACGTCTTAAAGAGTGCCACCCTAGACATGTGCTTGGCTTGCCTGTTAAACAAATCACCCCATATAAGTATGTGTAACATATTTGTGTTAATAAAAGGAATCATACATAAGATAATTATGTAAAGGCACTCCTATGTTTATTTGTTGGTGAGCAAATGTGATTGGAATGTACTATCCCTTATTTAATGCAATAGACCATTAGTGACAATTAACACATTAGAGATGTGCATGCAAATCTCTAATGCAGCTGATAAAATCTCTATTATTCTTTTTCTTCCCACCCTTGGCTGGCTATGAATTGTACTGTTTTGCATACACCTTTTTATATAGATTTGTTCTATAACTCAATTTGAAAAAAGCAGAAATTTAAAATACAATCTAACCAAGGCACCACCAGCCCCCTGCTGAAATCACCATATTTTATGGCGCTTCTTACACATCCAACGTCACTTTAAAATTATTAGGCGACAGGGTAACGTATTTTTTTAGCAGTAGAAACATGTAAAATTTCCTCTGCAAAAAAATTCAATCTCCAAAATAATTTTGGAAAATTACCGAACTTGCTTGTTTGGCCATACTACTGTTATGGGTCACAGGAGTGCACTTACTTTTGCTCTCCTGTGACCCAGAATCAACTAACAGCGAACTAATGACCACTGTTGGATGAGTGTCACAGAGCCGATCCAGGTAATAATGTCAAGATCCACCCAAATGCCTGATTGGCACCGAGCTCAGCCTTTCAACCACTCCTGCCCCTTCTCCAGCCTGGTGCTCAAGTGAGTGCTGAAGGGGCAGAGCAGACTGAGAAATCAGCAGTCACAAGATCACTCAGTTCTCTGTTCTGTGAAACCCTCAGAGGTTTGTTAGAGAACCTAAGTGAACAAACAGCATCATGAAGGCCAAGGAACAGACCAGACAGGTCAGGGATGAAGTTGTGGAGAAGTTTAAAGAAAGGTTGGGTTATAAAAAGGTATGGCAAGCTTTAAACATTTCACTGAGCACTGTTCAATCCATCATCCAAAAATGGAAAGAGTATGGCACAACTGCAAACCTACCAAGACATGGCCGTCCACCTAAACTGACAGGTCAGTCAAGGAGAGTGTTAATCAGAGAAGCAGCCAAGAGGCCCATGGTAACTCTGGAGGAGCTGCAGAGATCCACAGCTCAAGTGGGAGAATCTGTCCACAGGGCAACTCTTAGTTTTGCACTCCACAAAACTGGCCTTTATGGAAGAGTGGCAAGAAGAAAGCCAATATTGAAAGGAAGGCATAAGAAGTCCCATTTGCAGTCTGCAAGAAGCCATGTGGGGGACAGAGCAAACATGTGGAAGAAGGTGCTCTGGTCAGATTAGACCAAAATTGAACTTTTGTGGTGGAAAACTAACACTGCACATCACCCTGAACACACCATCCCCACCGTGAAACATGGTGGTGGATGCATCATGTTGTTAGAATGCTTTTCTTCAACAGGGACAGGGAAGCTGATCAGAGTTTATGGGAAGGTGGATGGAGCCAAGTACAGGGCAATCTTAGAAGAAAATCTTAGAAGAAAACCTGTCTGGGGTGGAGGTTCACCATCCAACAGGACAACGACCCTAAACATACAACGAGAGCTACAGTAGAATGGTTTAAATCAAAGCATATTCATGTGCTAGAATGGTCCAGTCCAAGTCCAGACCTAAATCCAATAGGGAATCTGTGGCAAGACTTGAAAATTGCTGTTCACAGACGCTCTCCATCAGAGCTCCGACAGAGCTTGAGCTATTTTGCAAAGAAGAATGGGCAAAAATGTCACTCTCTAGATGTGCTAACCTAGTAGAGACATCCCCAAAAACACTTAAGTATTGACTCAGGGGGGCTGAATACAAATACACACCACACTTTTCACATATTTATTTGTAAAAAATGTTTAAAACCATTTATCATTTTCCTTCCACTTAACAATTATGTGCTACTTTGTGTTGGCCTATCACATGAAATCCCAATAAAATACATTTATGTTTTTGGTTGTAACATGACAAAATGTGGAAAATTTCCAGGGGTATGAATACTTTTTCAAAGCACTGTACATTTCTGCTGGATAGGAATTTACTAACTAATTAACTTGATTTCAGGAATACATCCATGGAATAAATTACTAAAGGAGTAAAGGATATTCTCTTTCCACAGTGAAGGTTTACATTTACAATGAAAACAGAATGTTCACTTGCAATATTATATAGTTGTGTTCACTTTGCATATCCAGTCATGTTCAGGGCAAGAGTAAAAAATTGTATTTTACCTTCTACAATTTACATGATTGGATATGTAAAGTGAATTGTTTATTAGGTTAATCTTTTGGTCTCTCTTCTTCTACCAGGGTAGTTTATTTTTGATTTATCAGTTCCGTCTATGCTAACTAAACCTTAGTTGCATATTTTGCCTGACTCAGGTACATTGTGAGAAAAATGAAAACTTTTATGCACAGCACAAGGCGATTTCCTGTTGGGTCCCTAGAAAGTTAGAATGCCAGAGCTTAATTTACTTCACTTGAAATGTGATCACACGGAGCTAGCATCACTTAGCCAAGGAGATAAATTTGAAAGATGAGCAATGAGATAATTATAGTACCCAGGTACTGACTCATAGTTGTGCCAGATGCATATAAATATATATATATATATATATATATATATATATATATATATATATATATATACAGTGCCTTGAAAAAGTATTCATACCCCTTACAATTTTTCACATTTTGTCATGTTACAACCATAAACGTACATGTATTTTATTGGGATTTTATGTGATAAACCAACACAAAGTGGCACATAATTGTGAAGTGGAAGGAAAATTATAAATGTTTTTTAAACTTTTATACAAATAAATATCTGAAAAGCATGGCGTGCATTTGTATTCAGCCCCCCTGAGTCAATACTTTGTAGAACCATCTTTCACCATCTTTACAGCTGCAAGTCTTTTTGGGGATATCTCTACCAGCTTTGCACATCTATAGAGTGACATTTTTTTTTGCAAAATAGCTCAAGCTCTTTCTAGAGAAATTTTCAATTCTTGCCTCAGATTCTCAATTGGATTTAGGTCTGGATTTTAACTGGACCATTCTAATACATGAATATGCTTTGATCTAAACCATTCCATTGTAGTATGTGTATGGTCATTGTCCTGCTGGAAGGTGAACCTCCGCCCCAGTCTCAAGTCTTTTGCAGACTCTAACAGGTTTTCTTCGAAAATTGCCCTGTATTCTGCTCCATCCATCTTCCCATCAACTCTGACCAGCTTCCCTGTCCCTGCTGAAGAAAAGTATCCCCACAACATGATGCTGCCACCACCATGTTTCACAGAGGAGATGGTGTGTTCAGGGTAATGTGCAGTGTTAGTTTTCCGCCACACATAGTGTTTTACTTTTTGGCCAAAAAGTTCAATTTTGGTCTCATCTGAACAGAGCACCTTCTTCCACATGTTTGCTGTGTCCCCCAAATGGCTTCTTGCAAACTGCAAACGGGACTTCCCACCCCCACTCTGTCCCCTCCGAGGCAGGCAAGTATTGGCCTATAACATGCACACGCTATTTGCACCCGATTTTCAGGGTGAAAAGGTGCGTGTTATACGCCAATAAATACAGTATTTATTTGTAAAAAATGTTGAAAACCATTTATCATTTTTCTTCTACTTCACAATTATGTTTTAAAGTGGTTGTAAACTCTCGTTTACAACTTTATGTTACAGGTAAGCCTATATTAACGCTTACATGTAGCTAACAAGGATATCTCCTAAACCTGCACAGTTTAGGTGATATCCCTGTATTTGCATGTGCCGACGTCATGCAGCACATGCGCACTTAAGACAACTGAAGCAATGGCGCTATATGCCGCTGCTTCGGTTGTACTGTGCCTTTCCTGTGCGCATGCGCGGAGTGACCTGGAAGTCACTCCAGGACAACATGTCGGCGGTCGGAGGGGGAGAAGTGGACAGATGCGGGGACTTCGATCTGAGGTAAGTGATACATAATTAGCTAGTATGCTATGCATACTAGCTAATTATGCCTTTGTCTTGCAGGGTTTTTTTTTTTTTTTTTTTTTTTTGCTGAGGGTTTACTTCCTCTTTAAGTGCAAATTTCAGTATTTAGGCTACAAATAAGTACAGTATGCAATTAACATTGTGATTTAAGGTAGATATTAAGGCAAAAAAGCATATTTCTTATTTTATTTTCGATATAATAAGTACATTGTTTAGGGACAGGACTCAGCTCAGGAGGACAAGAAATTAGAATGGCAGGCACACATACATGAAATAGATTTTCACAGTGACACTGACAGCAGTGTGCAGCAACACAGATGATGATGAAACCTCACCGACATGACACATTCCCTCCTGAGTCACAGTGACAGTCTTTTACCAGGTGGTCCCTTCATGACTAGGGCAGCCAGATAACTTACTACCCTTAAACAAAACATGTACATAACTTACATTACTATAAATAATGACCATGACACCTGCTTGGATGAAAATGGCCTTGAAGGCCTTTTATTAACAAACCAAAAACATATAAACTCTATTTCCATAGTTTTAACCATTTTAACTATTTTAATTCTCCAGATCTATCCAAGCTAATGGTTGCTGGTCCCTGACGACCCCATTTTCCGTATACCATCTTCCAAACCTAGGGCCCAAAGGTCAATGCCAACGGGGTTCAGGTGTACACCATCCCCCCTCAAGTACATCCATGTATCGCTTTCCAATTCCCAATGCCGTACCACCACTCCCCCATTACGGGCAATGAACCTCCCCACCTCCTTGTTCACTTTAATCCTCGTTTTATTGAGCCTTTCCCAAGACCGTGCCCCTCTCCAGGTCATGCGGGCCACTATGTCGGACCATACTATGATCATGCCTGGAAAGGACGACTGGAGCCTGAGAAAGTCCCACTGCACATCTTTTATGACCTGTCGCATGGGCCGAACCACTAAATCGTTTCCGCCCACGTGTAGGACCAAAATATCGGGGGCCCTGTCCAATCTGGCAAAGTGGTGGACCTCCCGTACCACCTGATGCCATCTCATACCCGGGATACCAATCCACCTGACCGTTCCCTCTTCTCTAGGAATCCTAAGCTGCCTTCCATCCGGCCTAACATCCGCCCTCCTGGCCCCCCAAAAAACAAAAGAATGTCCCAGAATCCAAATGAGACATCTCGGGGGACCTGAAACAAAAAACATAACCAAAATCATCCCAGTCGCATCCTGTAAAGAAACACATAAACCCTTTTTTATTTATCTAGTGTCCTATCGCAGCAAATGTGGACGAACGTACAATTGGTATCTATTCGATTCCCACCTGCCAATCTTCTTAATCACTGCTGCGGGGAGTCCCCACCTGGCTGCTTCTGTAGCTGCCCCAATTCTAAATGAGTGTGCCGCATACTCCTCTGGCGCAAATCCCCCCCTCTGTAAGCACTTCCTAAAAACTGTAGTGAATTGGAACCTAGATAAGTACGAACCATCCTGGTGCATAAACAAAGCTTCACCCCCCGGAGGTCTTACCGCCATGAACTGCTGCAACGCTGCCACTGGGCAGACTAGCCCATCCGGACCTCTAAATAACTCTATCTTGACTCCCTTACCTTGTTGGTCAGTCTTAAAACGCCTAATCCATATCTGCAGTGACCCTTCCCCCCCTTGTATGTCACCCAGTCGCAAACCCCCTGCCCTCTTTTTCGAGGGGGATACCAATTCGCTTATCCTAAATGCCCCGAAAAAGGCTAACACAAAAACAGCCCGGAATAACGCCTGTTCAAAGACAGACGAACACACCCTGCTCAACTCTTTTAGAACTGACTCCAACACCGCGAAAGAAACTGGGCGTCTGGAGTCCTGTTTATGCGATCCCTTTCTATACCCCTTCAGCGCTCTACGCACCAAGAAGCTCTTAGTGACATCTTTGTAACCCTTTAGCTGAAACCAAAAGGCCAGTGCTGCCATCTTGTGGCCTATCGCCGACCCTGACACTCCCCTTGCATAATTACCACAAATAAAACACATAACCCACGTTTGTGTATCCTCTGCCTCTTCAGACCCCCCTACCTCCTTCAACAGGGCCTGCCATTCCTGCCACACTTTTTTGTAGGCCTTCCAGGTTCCAGCGCTGAGCGACTGTTGAATCAGTCCCGCAGCGATTCCAACGCAACTTCCCATAATTCTGGAGGACACGCCTCCCCCGTCCTCCGCGCCTCTGGTGCCAACTTGCGAAACTCTTCCCACTGGAAACGAGACAAAGCATCCGCTAGCTTATTGTCCACTCCAGGGATATGAACAGCATAGATAAAAGCGTTGATACGCAAACAACTGAGCACCAGGTGGCGCAATAACCCAACCACTGGCGGAGAAGAAGCCGAAATGTTATTGATCGCCCAGACTACACCTAGGTTGTCACAATTGAAACGCACCTTCTTGTCCCGCAACTCTTCTCCCCACAACTCTACTGCTAACACTATAGGAAAAAGCTCCAACAAAACCAAATTCCGCAGGAAACCCGCCTGCTCCCAACACTCAGGCCACGGCCCCGCACTCCATTTTCCCTGACAGTAAGCCCCATAGCCCGCTGAACCTGCTGCATCTGTGAACAGAACCAAGTCTGCATTGCTGACTGGACCCACCTGCCACATGGACCGACCATTAAACGATTCCAGAAACGCATCCCAAATTCGTAAATCCGCCTGGAGCTCCCTAGACAAACGAATAAAATGATTGGGAAACTGCACTCCCGCCGTGGCGGCCGACAGGCGCCGACAAAATATGCGACCCATAGGGATGATCCTGCATGCAAAATTTAGCTTTCCCAGTAACGACTGAACCTCTCGCAAACGTAACTTCCTCTTCCTACTCGCTGTACTCACCTCTTCCCGCAGGGCCACCAACTTGTCCTCCGGTAACCTGCATTCCATGGCCACCGAATCTATGGTTATCCCCAGGAAAACCAACTCGGATTTTGGCCCTTCTGTCTTATCCGCCGCTAACAGAATCCCAAATCTTTCAGCTAAGTGCTGTATCGTGCCCAACAATATTCCACAACATCGGGAATCTGGCGGGCCTAGACACAGAAAATCATCCAAATAATGGATGACCGAATTGATCCCCGCAACTTCCCTAACTGCCCATTCAAAAAATGAGCTAAACGTCTCGAATAGTGAACACGAAATTGAACAGCCCATAGGTAGGCACCGATCAACGAAGTAAGACCCCTGCCAGCAACATCCCAACAAATGAACACTCTGGGGGTGCACCGGCAATAATCTAAAGGCCGACTCAACATCAGTCTTTGCCATAAGGGAACCCTTCCCGTATTTTTTGACCCACGAGACGGCCGCGTCAAACGATGTATAGGTAACCGCACAGGCCTGCGGGTCAATACCATCATTGACTGAACCGCCCCTCGGGTACGACAGATGATGAATCATCCTGAATTGACCCGGCTCCTTCTTGGGCACCACTCCCAACGGGGAAACTATCAGCCCATGTAACGGGGGGTCAGGAAAGGGGCCCGCCATCCGGCCCAGCGCCACTTCCTTAAACAATTTTGCCGACACCACCTCCTGATGGAGGAGGGCCGACTTCAAATTCCCCGATGCCGGAGGAACCTCCCGCACCACACTAGGGATTTTAAAACCGTCTCGGAACCCTTCCTCCAACAATTGCGCTGCCGCCCGGTCCGGGTACCTACTTAGAAAAGGAAGCATCCTTTCCACCCTCACCGGCGTCATCCCTCTTTCCAGCGTTGTCCCCACTGCGGACCTTTCCTTGCCTGAAACAACGCGTGAACGGGTGTGTTCCACTGCACCCCGCGCACTCATGTTTGTAACGGCACGACGTTCCAAACTTACAGTTTCCTTCGTTAAACTGCCAACATACCCCTTTTTTTTAGGGGCCGGCGATCCTGCGGAGGAGGTGCAGCCGGCCCCCCCTTGAAAAAACTGGCTTGGCGCTCTGGATGACGTCATCAGCTTCATCCACAAGCTGATGTCCTTATGATCCCATCTAATAGAGGGGCGCACTGCCTTCCGCTGACGAAATTGCTCGTCATACCGAAGCCATGCCGAACCCCCGTATACTCTATGCGCCTCGCTGATCGCCTCCAGATAACAAAACAGTGCAGAGCAGTTCTCAGGGGCTTTTTCCCCAATCACGCTCGCTAGAATCGCAAACGCCTGCAACCAGTTTGCAAACGTGCGTGGGATTAGCCTGTATCTTCTCTTCTCCTCCTCCTCTTTTTTGCTCTCATCTGGCTTTACTCTATCCAGATTAAACTTTTCTAACGGAAGTAGGGAAAAAATCTCCACGTACTCATCCTTCCAGATTTTTTCCCTCACCTCCTTTTTTAAATGGGCCCCCAATGGCCCCTCAAAACACACATACACCTCGCATTTAGCCGCATCCGCCAAACGCACCCTATCCGCGTCCTTGTCCTTCGCCGCCTGTTCCTCGGCTACCTTACTTACCTCCTTTTCCGTCTGCGTCTCCGCCACCATCGACGCTACCGACTGCTGTGGGGGATTACCGGAACCGAGGGTTGCAAAACCCCTTGGTCTAACCTACGCAAAAGCTCCCTAACCGATGCCCATAGGCCCCCTTCCCCCTGCGCGCCCAGTGTCCCTGCCGCCAAACCACCCCCAGCTACTGGTGTGATGATGACGAACCTGGGGACCGGCATGGAGGGTGCCGCCGCGCCCCTCCCCCCGGGGCCGCCACGTGAACGGGGGTTCCTGCCCTGCCCTCTGCATGACAGGAGGGGGGGGGGAAGCAGGGATTCCACTCCTGAGTCACAGTGACAGTCTTTTTCCAGGTGGTCCCTTCAGCCCACTCCAAACAGCACTGACAGTCCTGCTCCCGACTTGCCTTGCTCCCATCCTGCAGACCCACACACAAGGCTCTGGTTGCTCTGCTCGGCTCCCTTGCACCATGAAATCACGCAACATGCTCGTGCACCATCTCCACCAGACCCACCCCCTGCCGGCACTACCCAAACACACTGTAGCAAGCGCTGAGATGGTCTCAGACTGGCTGCAGACCAGAAGTGCACATGCACATGCACAGTTCAGAGCCGAGCCCCACAGCTTTATTTTTTGCTGGTAAGCTTTTCCTGTCACTGGTATTTACTGGCAGGAGAAAAGTACCAGTTTTTTACTGGCTGCCAGTAAAAATACTGATAGCTGGCAACACTGCATTTTAGCGTCCATGCACACTAGACCTAAAAAACGCTGCTTCTACAGGAATTTTGCGTTTTGCCTGTAGAAGCAACTTAGTGTTATACTATGTGACCATGCACATGACAACCTTCAGATGCATATTTTAAGCTTTGGTTTTCATTTTTGAGAGGCGTGTAGCACCCTCCTAGGTGGGTGCTAGAAGAGAGTATAGTTTTTGGGTCTTTCTGCTTACCAGGAAGGCTGTCAGGTAAATGTACATGCTTTCTGCTTACCAGGGAGCAGGGATCCATTGATAGGGTCTGCTCATGGTGCTCAGGTGCTGCTCATGTTGTCTGAATGTTTCACACTGGTCCAATAGGACAGGCATATTAGACAGTGGGAGGAAAGTTGACAAATGAGAGCACAGGCATAGTTACAGCCCTGGCCATTGGCAGAGGAAAGAGCCTCAGTGCATGCTGGGTGACTTTATATATTCCGAGGGCACATGTGCTCGGGGTCTTCGGCGGGAGCGTGGGGGCCCAGAGGGAAAGGGGTGGCTGCCCCTCCTCTGCATAGGCTGCCTTGCGACCTCAGGTGGGTGACCTAAGGGCCTGAATCTGAGTAAAACACTGCAACCCAGATGTCCTGCAGAGCTGACTGGAAGGGAGACACACCAGGAAGGATCTGCCTACAGTAAGTAGGCCATCCCTTCAGCTATTAGAATCAGTGGATGAGGGTCAGCCAAAGGGGATGCTAGTGAGTGTCCTGAAGATAGAAAAGTTTCATCAAGTCTGCTGCCAGAGCAAGCAAAGGACTTATTTCTTCCATACAAGTGTTGTATGGTATAGCAAAGAATCTGCTACCACAGTTAACCTGGTGAGGCCAAGTGAGAGTTATCCTCATCTGTAAACAGTTCCAGTTGGAGTATCCCACTATTCCCTTCTCCCCTCCAAGTTCCAACAATAAATACCAAAAAAACAAACCCCTGGATTGATTATTGGATAACGAGCGGATGAGGGAGTTTTCTGGCAGAAACAAAAACGCTAAATGTTCCTAAACACTCCTAAACACCTGTCCAAAATGCTCTATATGAGCTTTTTTTTCTGCGGGGGGAGGGGGGGCTGACTTTTTTTAAGCCCAGTGTGCATGGCCCCGAACCTTGTCTTCTGGGGTCCCCCGGTGGCTCTCGCGGCTCCTCCCCACATCAGATAACCCCCTAGGAGAAGAGCTCTCCCCGGGGGTTGCATTGCGGGCATGCTCCTGAGTCCAGAATGTGTCCATAGACATGAATTCCTGGACTCGGCCCTGCCCCCCCGATGCTCACATCATTGGATTTGATTGACAGCTGCGGGAGCCAATGGTTGCATTGCTATCAATCTATCCAATCAAGAGCCGGGACCCCGTGAAGAGAGGGAGCTCAGGTAAGTAAAACTGGGGGGCTGGGGAGCCGGTCACTGCCAGGTGTTTTTTCACCTTAATGCATAGGATGCATTAAGGTGAAAAAACACGAGGGTTTACAACCCCTTTAAGGAGTGATCAGGGTCAGGGTTCATTCAGTTGTAAGTGCTAATTTAGAGCAACTAAGGGGTAATTTATAACTCAGGTGGTAACCTTGTAATACATCGGTCTCATTGTATGATGCATCTCACTGTTTCTGTTAAGCATTGCTTTACCATGTGACATGATTGATAATTGCCCCCCAAAGTGAACCTGTAAGACATTTAATATAGAAGTTGCCACTGTTAGGTTGAACTGAACTCAAAAAGTGTATATTTGCTATCTTATAGAAATGATAATAAGTAGAACCCTGAAATAGGTAACTTTTGTATTGCTTAGGCCCCCTTCACACGGGGGGTCCAATTAGATCATCCTGTCAGCTTTTTGGATGGATCTGAATTGTAAATCAGATATATAAGGCAGGCAAATGTGAATGGATGCGTATACAGCAAACCATTTTCAAATGTGACAGCGGTTGTGAAGAGAAGAACCCCTGCCAATTGTCATTGTGAATTTAACAAATGCATATTGGTGGTGCTTAATTTGGCCTGTACATCTAGGCATCCGTGACCATCGGTCATGAAAAGGTGAAGCTGCATGTGAAAAATTAATTTAGTAAATTTCTAAAAGACTTTTTGCAGACATAAAAAATGAGAACTTCCAGATTTGAACTTTCTGAAATTATAATAAAACGTATGGAAAAATATTGCCACCTTGGCAAAAGCTCATTTTAGCTTTTCTATAAAAAAGCAACATAAAAATCATTACTTTTCACTTTGACTTTCTTTCTACTATATAGTCACCAGCCTTCTTTACGTTGAACACTAGATGGCAGCAAAGTAGTTTTTTTGTTATTATAGATCAACTTGCTATGAAAGATGAAATACTGGAGAAACACAGCTCTAACAAATCAAATGATTACTCGTTTACACTCAACCTTATCCATTGTATTAGATATTGCTAACTCCATAGCACTATATTTCCATAGCAAAGTTGGGGTGCTGTTGCTGCAGGTGATTCATTTAGTGATCAGGTCCACATTTTTATTATTTTTGCTTTTTTTAAATGAGAACAAAGTAAAACTTAAATCATTAGCAATCTGAACTCACTAGTTTGGAGGGATAAATACATAGTTACATAGTTAGTTAGGTTGAAAAAAGACACAAGTCCATCCAGTTCAACCACAAATAAAAAAAAAAATATATATATATATCATACAATCCCATATACCCCATTCTATACCCACAGTTGATCCAGAGGAAGGCAAAAAAAAACCAGCAGAGCATGCTCCAATTTGCTAAAGCAGGGGAAAAAATTCCTTCCTGATCCCCCGAGAGGCAATCGGATTTTTCCCGGATAAACTTTACCTATAAATGTTAGTACCCAGTTATATTATGTACATTTAGGAAAGTATCCAGGCCTTTCTTAAAGCAATCTACTGAGCTGGCCAGAACCACCTCTGCAGGGAGTCTATTCCACATTTTCAAGGCTCTTACTGTGAAGAAACCTTTCTGTATTTGGAGATGAAATCTCTTTTCCTCTAGACGTAAAGAGTGCCCCCTTGTCCTCTTTGTTGACTGTAAAGTGAATAACTCAACACCAAGTTCACTATATGGACCCCTTATATATTTGTACATGTTGATCATATCCCCCCTTAATCTCCTCTTATCAAGGGTGAATAAATTCAGTTCCTCTAATCTTGCCTCATAGCTGAGCTCCTCCATGCCTCTTATCAGTTTGGTTGCCCTTCTCTGCACTTTCTCCAGTTCCCCAATATCCTTTTTGAGAACTGGTGCCCAAAACTGAACTGCATATTCCAGATGAGGTCTTACTAATGATTTGAACAGGGGCAAAATGATATCTCTCTCTCTGGAGTCCATACCTCTCTTAATACAAGAAAGGACTTTGCTCGCTTTGGAAACCGCAGCTTGGCATTGCATGCTATTATTGAGCTTATGATCTACCAAAACCCAGATCCTTCTCCACCATTGATTCCCCCAGTTGTACTCCCCCTAGTATGTATGGTGCATGCATATTCTTAGCCCCCAAGTGCATAACTTTACATTTATCAACATTAAACCTCATCTGCCACATAGTCGCCCAATTAGACAGAGCATTGAGGTCGGCTTGTAAATTGGAGACCTCCTGTAAGGACGTTATTCCACTGCATAGCTTGGTGTCATCTGCAAAGACAGAAATGTTACTTTTGATCCCAGACCCAATATCATTTATAAAGATATTAAAAAGTAAGGGTCCCAGCACTGAACCTTGGGGTACACCACTGATAACCTTAGACCATTCAGAGTAAGAATCATTAACCACTACTCTCTGAATTCTGTCTTTTAGCCAGTTTTCTATCCATTTACAAACTGATATTTCCAAACCTGTAGACCTTACCTTACACATGAGCCATGTGTGGGGAACTGTATCAAACACTTTTGCAAAATTCAAGTATACCACGTCCACAGCCACGCCTCTGTCCAAGGTTTTACTTACCTCTTCATAAAAATAAATCAGGTTTGTCTGACAACTTCTGTCTTTCATGAACCCATGCTGTCTGTTGCTTAAAATATTTTTTTCCTGCAAGAACTCATCTATGTGGTCTTTTATTAATCTCTCCAGTATCTTCCCAACTATAGAAGTTAAACTAACAGGTCTATAGTTACATGGTAAAGACTTTGTTCCCTTTTTAAATATAGGCACCACGTTCGCCCTGCGCCAATCCAGTAGTACTATTCCTGTCATTAATGAGTCCCTAAAAATTAGATACAATGGCTTTGAAATTACAGAGCTCAATTCTTTTAGGATCCGTGGGTGGATACCATCAGGTCCAGGTGCTTTATCCACCTTTATTCTGTCTAAATATTTCTGGACCATATCACTTTTGAGCCATTGTGGATTTGGGTGTCAATACCACTCCCATTATGGACATGAGCTCCCCCATGCTCCTTTGTATACACAGAGCTGAAGAAAGTATTTAATAAATTAGCCTTCTCTTTGTCCCCAGTCACCCACTCTAGATTATTTTGTAAAGGGCCTACATGCTCAGACTTGACCTTTTTACTATTAGTATATTTGAAGAATTTTTGGGGGTTTGTCCTACTATCTTTTGCAATCTGTCTTTCGTTTTGAATTTTTGCATCCTTGATTTCCTTTTACATATTCTGTTATATTATTTGTAATATTTAAATGACACTAGTGATCCTTCATTTTTATATTTTTTTAAAAGCTATTTTCTTATTGTTTATAGCTTTTTTAACTTTGGCCGTGAGCCACATAGGTTTTATTTTTAGCCTTTTAAATGTATTGCCCATGGGAATATACTTTGCAGTGAGTTCACAAACAGTCTTTTTGAAGAATCCCCATTTCTGTTCTGTGCCCATTGTTGCCAATATTCTCTCCCAGTCTAAGTTCATACGATATTCATGGTATCTAAAATGTCTGCCTCTAAATTTATTAAGTACACCAAATAATACAGTATCTAGAGAAAGAGGTAACTTAAAGTGATATTAAACACCAAACCAAAAATGCCATATATTGCAGCTTACCAATCATTAGATGTGTTGTCTGATTTATTTTTTATTTTTAATTTTTTTTCCCCTCTACCCTGTTTCTACCTGGTGATCCTACCAGTATCACACCTCTTGTATTAGAGTGCCCTCACTGTGGATAAATGAGCACAGTGGCACATTTGGCCAGCGACATTGTCAGTCTGGGGAGAGGGGAGAGTTAGCTGTATTTGTAGCTTTAGATATACTAACACATTGAAGCCAAAATCCAGCTCACACTTCAGTTACACAAGCAGTTACAACAACAGTTTATTTTTATTTTTTGGGATGAAGGGTTTATATGAATACATAAAAACTGAAAATTGTAAGCACCCCTGTCAGTGGTAAATGGTTTGTCTCATCCCCCTAACTGCTACATTTGCAGGAAAGCTTCTTCTGTTGAGAAATTGATTTACTTTCCAGAATCTAAGAATTGGTAAGTTACGACATAATACTATAAATGTTTGCTTTGGGTTTAATGCCATTTTAAAGCGGACCTTCAGTCATTTTTTCATCTTTCCATCTATTAAATCCTCTGCCCTTGTTGTTTTAACTTTAGATAGTAAAACATTTTTCTTCTGCCAGTAAATACCTTATACAGCCCACTTCCTGTTTCTTGTCTGGTAAAAAGCCTAGGCTTGTGACATCATGTACAGCTCTCTCTCTCTCTCATGAGAGTTTACCAGAAAGGGAGGGGGGTGAGACTTAAGAGGGCCAATTAGAGCTGCAGAGCTGGAGGTGTGCCTCTGTGTGTCTGTGTAAATTCAGGAAGTGAATATGCAGCAGCTTCAGCTGCCCACAGTTAAAATGGTTGCAGCCAGACTCAGTGAAGGGAGATTTCTGCAGCATATTTGGCAAGTACAGAATCACAGTATATATAAAATAATATGCAAAGTGGTTGGAGGGAAGCTTTAGAATGGCAAAGATGTTTTTATTACAAATTATGTGAGCAGACTGCAGTTCCTTTTTAAAGCAACAAGAGCTAGACCAATGGTCATTAAGCTTCAGTACAAGCAAAAGGAATTATACGAACACAGATCCCAAGTGGCCTTTGATTACAGAGGAACCATCTTAATATAAGAAGTGATATATTGCAGCAAGAAAAATCAAATTGAGTTTCAGGTATTGTGCAATGACTTTCTAGAAAGATAATTAGATATAAAGACAATAACACACCATTTATTTATTTCATATCATAGTTCTGGAAATATATTCACCATCGTGTTGCTAATCTTGGCAGGACTGTTAACCAATTACAAGCCTTTCCCACTCATGTCTTCTTGCTTCAACGTTCTATACATTAGTGTAAACCCAAGTCCACCACAGCTTCTCAGTCTTTTTCCGCGTACACACGATTGGAATTCTCGTCGGAAAAAACAAGAAAAAAAACGAGAATTCCGCTCAAGCTGTGTTGCCTACACACGATCACACCAAATTTCGACGGTCAATAACACAGCGGCATAAAACACGTTCGACAGCACTATAAAAGGGAAGTTTAATGCTTCCGAGCATGTGTCGAATTGTTTCCGAGCATGCGTCGGAATTTTGCGTGTCGGAATCGCATACACATGATCGGAAAATACGATAGAAAGGTTTTCCATCGGAAAAATTGAGAACAGGTTCTCAATTCAAAGTCCGTCGGAAATTCCGACAGAAAAAGACCGTTGGGCATACACACGGTCGGAAAATCCGATGAAAAGCTCCCATCGGACTGTTTCCATCGGAAATTCCGACCGTATGTACGCCGCATTACTCTTGATTTCTCCTTCCATTTTCCCAAAGCAGTGCAGCCACAATTATGTGAAAAATCAATGCAACCCAAAGACAACTGGAGTTAATTTCCAAAAGGAGTAAAATTCTTATGAAAAGTGTATATTCACTGAGCTGTTATAGCAAAAATAGTTTTTTTTTATTTCCCTCCCACATTAGTGTTTTTTTTTTTAAAAGATTTACCTTACTGACTGACAGCAAAGTGAAGATATATTTTATTAAATGAACATTCACTTTGCTACGTGAACAGCCCATTTCCCTGTGGTAAATTATTCCAGTTTGACTTCAATGAGCAGAGAGAAATTCAGGCCAATTTATGGTACTTATTCAATCCAGAAATATATATTGCGGGACAGACTCACTCGGTGCACATGTTTTTTTTTTTTGCTCGACCACACAGGTAAGGACCTGCCTGCTGGGGCACCCACCGTTTTATTCGCTATGCATGAGACCTGTAACCCCTGCCGGTACCGCTCTCCCGCTGTCTGGCTGTCATATCATCTTTCTCTTGTACTTGTTGCCCCTTGTGACGACATGTCACCACTGCACTCTGTGTGTGCATTACAGGCCCTGTTCTTCCATTCGCCATTACCACCATGCACCCCTTTAAGTAACTTCAGACATGGCATGACAACATTTCAGAAGCTTTACTGGAAACTCTCAGCATAACAGCTTCAAAACAAAGTGCACAGTCTATTCCCTAAACGAATCCCTAACTCAGGCGTGTGGCTGCCCAGGCAAGAGTCAATGCAGCAGAGTCTACAGTGGAAGATCTCCATTGCTGGTGTTCTTCAGGGAGTATTGCAGGTCTCAGAAGTCACAGGCATGTTGCCATGTTGGCAAGTTCCTCAGGCAGGCAATCTTTAGTGATGACAGCTGGACGAGAAGTCTATCCAAATATTTAAAAAAAATAAGTGTTGCCTTTAGCTAGCTGGTGGGAGTAAAGGAATTTCTTGATCCCTTGATTCCTATTGATGTGGGTTGCAAAATACATGTGGCAGGTCTTGCCTGTGGAACACAGCTGGGGGTCCAAGGTAGTAAGGTCCCTTTACTGAACTTCTCATGGTTGGTGAATGTGGATTCCAGGAACAGGATCTGGTCTTGGTTAGATAGATAGACATACAGGCAGTTTGTGGGGGAAGAGAATGGGATTTTGCATTATTTTTTCTAGGGTGAACCTGAAATGTTATATGGTTGTCTTTATTTGGGTGGTTGTTTGTTTGAAAGTGAGGCTGCAGCATAAAGGAA
This sequence comes from Lithobates sylvaticus, assembly GCA_028564925.1. Taxonomy (NCBI): domain Eukaryota; kingdom Metazoa; phylum Chordata; class Amphibia; order Anura; family Ranidae; genus Lithobates; species Lithobates sylvaticus. The sequence continues at coordinate 384,947,036 of CM053027.1, read as the reverse complement.
GACAATATGAGCTTTTGTTAGGGAAATTACTGAGAATCATTTTACATTTCTCAGGCGTACCTCCACCTTGTCCAATCAGAGAACGTTCCAACAGGATTTGTCCCAATAGACTTCAGTGGGAGTTGGGGTTTGCCAAATTTCAAACAGGATTTGTGAAATCCTCAGTACATCCAACCCTGGCAGACTCATTCCTACCCCCATTCCTACCTCCCCCACCCTATTAGATTGTAAGCTCTTCTGAGCAGGGACCTCTTAATCCTCTTGTATTTTATTGTATTATAACTGTATTGTCTCCCTTTTATATTGTAAAGCGCTGCGTAAACTGTTGGCGCTATATAAATCCTGTAATAATAATAATAATAATTCCTAGCAATTACCAAGTCAGCATTGACATGATGATCACATGGCCTTCTTTGTAACAGCTGTCAGTGATATTTGATTATATGTTTTTTTCTGTGCTTTTGTGGTGCACAGATACATTTTAAAAATGTTTGAAGAAAAGAATCATAGACTTTTATGTCCTTTTTCAACCTATAATAATAAATCTGAGCAGAGTATTTATTAATGCATTGTACCAAATCAAATACTTATGTGTCCTTAAAATCAAAGTATCAAAGTATATTTAGGTAGACATATTTGTCATAGCATTATTACCATTTTAACAAATGCATACTGTTGGTGCCAGATTAGTTCTGCACATTAGTGACATCTGGTCATAAAAGGGTGAAGCTACATGTGAAAAGGGAATTTCTTAAAGTTCCAAAATACTTTTTTGTAAACCTAAAACATGAGATTTGAACTTACCGAAGCTGTAATAAAAAATATGACAAAATCATGGCCATAACTCATTTTAGCTTGTGTTCATAAATTCACCTAAAAATGATTGCTTCTTATTTTGACTTTCACAACTTTCACTCTACTATATATTCACCATCATTCTTTACATTGCACACTAGATGGCAGTGGAGTGCTTTTTTATTTTGATGGACAAGTTGCTATGAACAATGAAATACTGGAGAATTGAGCTCCAACAAATCGGAAACGTCCTTGTTCTCACTCAAATTTGTCTGTCGTGTAAGATATTGTTAACTGTACTGTATATACCCAATGACCCAAACATAGGAAAGTTGGTGTGCCATTTTGCTGCAGGTGAATAATTTGGAACTTTGATCAGGTCCACTTTTGAAATGAAAAAAGCAAAGTTAAATTTAAATTAACAAGCTGGGCTCACTAGTTTGGGGTGATAAATAAGATATGTATAATAAAAAACGATGGTCAGTAAGTTCCGCGCACCTGAACTTAATGTACCACCACTGCGCTCAGAAAAATATACAATAATTTCTAAAGCTGCCACTTAACATATAAATGAGATTTGAAACGTATTTTAATTAAAAAATAGTGGCGCTGTGTTCCCCAATGTCAAGTGACAACAACATTTTCAATAACTTTACAATAACACCAAAATAGTGAAACTGTGAAAAATTCTGTGAAACTGTGTATGAAAAATATATAAATACTTTGTGTATTAATAACAAAAAATTCAAAAATACAAAAGAAAAGAAAAATAAAGTCCATGCAAAGTGATATAATTCAAATGATTGACTTGGTGAATAATCTTCTTATACTCCTCTATTCAGGGGATTCCCATGAATAAGTTGGAATAACGAAACATGTCGGGGCGTGGTTGTACGGCAACCAGGTGTGACGAGTGACATGTGATGTTCTGCTGCTTCCGGTTGTGACGGGGCTCCGATACAGATGAGCGAGCGAGTGGAGGGTGAGAGGCATTAACTGTATCCTGGGTCCGCCATGACCACAGTACACCGCTGCAGCTCAGTTTATGGGAGTACTCCCTAATTTTCTGTTATTACATTGAAGTGATCTGAGTGTAATGGTTGAGGATTTTGTTTGCTTATTTTAATAAATGATTTTATGGTATCACGCTATTGGAGGCACTTTTTCATTTCATGTTTGCATATGGGAATATCGTCTTCCTCTGTTGAGCACTGCTGCAATCCAAGAAAGTGTGATTAACCCTGGTGGGTTTAAACAGCATTTATGCCGAGCATGAGAGTGCAAGACAAATCTTTTTGGTGAGTGCGTTTTTCAAAGGGAGTGGATCACAATCACAATCGGTGTGGAGGAAGCTTAGAGTTGTATAGGAAGATTATTCACCAAGTCAATCATTTGAATTATATCACTTTGCATGGACTATATTTTTCTTTTCTTTTGTATTTTTGAATTTTTTGTTATTAATACACAAAGTATTTATATATTTTTCATACACAAATCAAATGTGTAATACATACTATGTCTGTCTCTGAAGTATCGGGTACACCCAGAAATATCAAGACAAAAAGGTCACGAACCATTAACTTTAAGAAAGAAAAGTTAAACCAATGGTCATTCATCTCCAGCACAAACAAAATGAAATATAAAAACATAATAAGTGGCCTTTGATTAAAGACTAACCACCCTAATGTAGGAAGTGATATGTTGCAGTGTGTCAAGAAAAACCTGTTTGAGTTTCAGTTAATGTGAAATTACTTTCTAGATACTTAATTAGATATAAGGACTCAGAGTATGACACATTATTTATTTCATATCATAGCTCTGGAAATATATTCACCACCCTGTTGCTTATCTTGGCAGGACTGTTAACCAGTTACAAGTCTTTCCCACTCATATGTCTACTTGCTTCAACATCGTATACAGTAGTGTAAACCCAAGGCCAGCACCTGTTCTCAGTCTGTCTCTTTATTTCCCCTGCCATTTTCCCAAAGCAGGACAGCCACATTTATGTGAATAATCAATACAAGCCGAAGAGAACATGAGTTGATTTCCAAAAGGAGTAGAGTCTGCTCTCATTTAAAGTGTACTGTATGTTCACTGAGCTTAGTAAATAAGGTCAAGCTGGGTTGACTTCAATTATACAATTATGTTCTAGCAAAAATTCTGTGTTTTTTTTTATTTTTATTTTTCTACATGATTGTGTTTTCAAAATGAACACACCTTAATTACTAACAGCAAAGTGACGATATACTTCTTAAAGTGAACATTCAGTTTGCTACATGAACAGACTCACTCCCTGTGGTATATTAACCCAGGCTCATCCGAGCAGAGCGCAATTCAGGCCAATTTATGGCACTTATTAAATACATAAATACTATATATATTGTTTGAAGATACTGAAAGGAAAGAAAATAAGGAGATTTGATATTAATAAACCTGGAAGTATAAAAAATAAAAAACAAGCTATAGAACTCTTTTGTTGGCCTACATGCTGCTTTTTTCTAAATGATCTAATGTTCTTTTAACATCATGCTTTGGTTCTCAGGTGTACAAAGAAGGAAAAGTTGGTTTTATGAGCAGTCAATATTTTTTTATGAGAAGAGTTTTAGATCTGGCCTTATTCCTTTCTTTCACTGGCATTCTACATCCCAGTGAAAGAAAGGAATAAGGCCAGATCTAAAACTCTAGATAGAAAAAGCAAGTATATATGTATTTACAGCAAAAAATACAAATTACAAGGGAAAAATATAAATAAATAAAGAAGTAAAACTATTCAGAGAATAGAAACATTATTTGATTAAAAAAGGGAAAAATTTTGATATTGTAGTGCACCCACTAAAGAGTCACTGTTGAATTTGGGTCCTATTTCCCCCCTCAGAGCACACACAGCCAAGCACACAGAATGTTCCACTGGCTCAGTGGAAACAGTCTAGGTGTTTTTATTGGGAATAATAAACTGGAATAGGGAGAGGGAGCATGGGATACCCCGAAAACTGTCAGGACAGTGGCCTGCACTCCTTCCAGTGTTTAAAAGCTACACACAGTCACTCACTCCTCAGCAAAATAGTTGCTTACTCAATAAGTCACATGATCAATGGTTGCTTCCTGCCGATATCCACCAGGCTCTAGCTAGTGGGGGAGATGTAGACTCATACTGCCATAGGACAGCTCTACTCGTTCCCACCAACTTCCTGCTGGCTCTCTCCAGTGAGCTTCTCCAGACCCCACTTGATCTTTGGTTTTCAGCTTGCTAATAGACTCCCCCCCAGCTCCACGGTGGTCCACGGTGTCTTCTTCATAGATCCTCCCAGAAAGCTGGCCCAGAGGCAGAGCCCCTGCACAGGGATCTCCACCAGCAGAACTGTACCCAGGTACTCTGCAACTGCTGCTCAGGCCTCAGACTATTGATGCTCTTTTGCTCCACCTTCTGGGCACTTCTCCCCATGGAGTCCGATAAATATTCAGGTTGCATGCCCTATTCTTCCTCCCACTACGATTCTAGAATTCTCTAGAACACTGGAGAAGTAACAGAGCAGAAGCCTGTGAGATAATCAACTAAACAATCAACCCCTGTTCCACTGATTACAGAGGAGCTAAAGTAAACATTGCACTGATGGGCACTGATAGGTGGTACTTATGAGCGGCACCGATGGGCACCGATAGGCAGCACTGATAAGCAGGCACTGATGGGCAGAGCTAGGCAGCACTGATGGGTATGATAGGCAGCACTGACAGGCATCACTGATGGGCACTGATTGGCATCACTGATGGAGAATAATTGGCATCAATGCTGGACACTGATGGGGCTGCACTGATAATTAGGGCACTGATTATCAGTGCCCTAATTATCTGTGCAGATCTCCCCTGTGAGAAAATGCCGCTGATCAGCTCTCCTTTCCTCATGCGCTGTCATAACCAGCATTTCCTTGTTTGCATGTGACCAGTTGTGATTGGACACAGCTGACCACATGGGTAAAAAGCTCATCATTGGCTCTTTACTGGGATTGGCGATGCACTGTGTCCCAGGGACAGAGCGCACCAGCGATAGCCGCATGCCCCGCTAGGCACACATGCGTGGCGAGAGTGGGAAGACGTAATATGATGTCCACCCATCATTTGACAAAACGGCAGCCAGGAAGCAGTTAAGATGGCCATACACTAGTAGGATTTTTAAGAACACTTGTTCACTTTTCTAATCATTAGTATGGTAAAATTGTTGTCCCTTTTCGACCACAGTGATGAAAAAATTCCATAACAAAGAATTTAAATCTTTTCTCAGACTGACCAATTTTTAACGGTGTATGTGTTTTTTGTTTGGAAATTTATATTCATTCCAAAATCAGATATTATAAGCAAATTACATTTTGAAGTACTATTATTGAACAACATTCATCAAGTCATTGAATGTACTAAAAATTTTCATGTGAATGATCATATAAATATTCGTATGGCCTTTGTTTCAAAATATGCTAGTATATGGCCAATTTTAGATGCTATGATTGCAGGTCTATAATGACAGGTAGCAGGTAGCTATATAATGACAAGAAGATGCTTCTGACTATGAGTTCTGCTGGGATCTGGTGACTTCCATGGACACCAACCCAACATATGTTCATAGTACTGGTACGGGCACAAATGCCCTATTTCCCTCATTGCAGTCTGTCCCTGATTTTTTTCCTGAAAGCTTACATAATAAAGATATGAAAAAGAATCAAAAATGAATCTACTAATTTTAATAGTGTTTACTTCTTAGGTCCTAACCTACAAGGCCTTTAAAAGATTCAGGCCCTCTTTGCAAAAGATCAAGGTGGCTTCTACACTCACAGTTAGAAGCATTGAAAAAGGCATTTGGTTTTGAAATTTATTATAAATTAATTACACTCAAAGTACATTTTTTACTTTTCACAGACTAATACTCCAGTTCCAAGTTTTAGAACAATGGCATTTACATAAATATATTACTCATTATCAGTGTTGGTCATCTTACTTTAAAAAAGTAATTAGTTAAGTTACAAATTACTTCTCCCAAAAAGTAATTGAGTTAGTAACTCAGTTACTACATTGGAAAAGTAATTAGTTACGCAGCAAAGTAACTGACTTTTTTTTTTAATATTCTATACGTGTAACTAAGGGGCGGGTCTAGTATTACTGTAACCAAGGGGCGCATTTATTATTATTGTTATATATCATGTAACCAAGGGGCTGCTCTATTATTACTCTAACCAAGGGACAGATCTGTTATAGCGTGTAAGCAAGGGGCGGGTCTATTATTATTATATCGTGTAAGGGGCGGATGGCTACAGAAGAGGGCGAATGTTAAATTTAATGGGCAGAGCTTGATATGTAACAATAATAATAAATGCGCCCCTTGGTTACAGTAATACTAGACCCGCCCCTTACTTACACGATAGACGCCCCTTGCAGAGTAGCATGAGCATCGGGAGCGTGTGGCATCGCCTCGTATAATTACATGTTAACTGCGCCTGCGCGGTGTAGAGTCCACTCAGAGCTGTTTAGGTTCGGCAAATTTCGGAAGCTCCATAGTCCTTCGTACTGCGCAAGCCCTGCGCCTGAGCCTTATCCGGCGGGGGAACTTTTTCGGCAGGACACTGGAATTACACTACTGCCATCCAGTGGTGGTAGAAGTAATTGGGGTAACTAAGCCAAAGTAATGGGAACTGAGTTACCATGAGGGGAAAAGTAATCAGTTAGATTACTCGTTACCCTCTAAAGTAACTGCGTTAGGTAACTCAGTTTATTTTAACTCAGTTACTTACATCACTGCTCATTATACATGAAAAAACTGTGTGGTTGGGCGAGTGCTTGTGGTGCCAACAAGTGATAAAGGCAATCTTGAAAAACCTTTTTGTAAAAGTCTAAATAAGTCAAATTGTAAATGTTTAGGTCATCCTTCAGTATACTAAATGTTTGGTGCTGCTGGTCATAGTACATGATTTCTAAGTCATGTGAGTTTCATGAACCTATCTAACCATGTAAAGAAGAAATCAGTCACATGTTTGGAGCTGATCCGACCGGATCCCGCGCTGAGCTGTCAGCTGCGGCTATGCTGTAGAGATGGGTGCAGAGGAAGAAGACCCATAGTAACTCTATGGGGATGTCACTTCCTATTCATTTCACAGTCATTGTCAGCTGTGTCTTCTGTAGAGCTTTCACCACTGGAGACCGGATCAGCTTCAAAAAAAGTGTGTATACTGATTTCTTCTTTACAGGGCTAGATAGGTTAGTGGATGTCTGTAGATGCAGGGATTTTATTTATTTTTTTAACAAAGAAGTAGATGGGATTTTAGTGTTAGGCCCGCTTCACACCGCTGCGGTGCGGGAACGCTGCGAATCTACTGCGGGTTCCCGCACCGCATGTCTCCCGCCGGCAGTTCACACTGCCCTATGCGAGCTGCTGGGTGTGTCAATGAAATGTTAATGACACCCCCATAGCAGCTCGCATATCGCAGTGCGATCTGCAAACTCGGACAGGAATCGGATCGCATAGTGAGAACACCATGCGATCCGATTCTGCTGCGGACCGAAAAAAAAGGGTCCTGTCCGATTTTGGGCCGAATGCGATGCGAATTCAGCCATACAATCTGTATGGCTGAATTTGCATCGCACAGAGATCGCATATGATTTGAACTGCAGTGCGGTGCGAATCATATGCGATCTCCCGCACCGCAGCAGTGTGAAGCGGGCCTTAGGGTGGACGTCTACTTTAAAGTGACAATATACAATATCCTTATTCTCCAATAAATAATTCAAAAACATTAACTACTTAATGACTCTGTAATCCATTTTTCAATAAATCTTTTCTCACCAAGTTCATCTTACCAGTTTGTGCTCATTGCCCAGTGTCTGCAGTTTTTTAAATCTTTAACATGGTTACTTCAGTTCCCCATATTTTATTTAATCTATTTCTATAGGATGTCATGGCTATCCACATGGTCATCATCTTCCTCAAGGACTATATCAAAATATGGCTTCTTTTTAGTTGGCTGATATATTGGTCTTGCAATGAGTTGTTTCACGGGCTCATTCTTCTTGATTGGCCAAGTCCCTGTTCTAGTCTTACTAATAGTTTCCTCCATTCCAGCATTTTCTTTAAGATTTTGTGATGGAGAAGGTGGTAAATTGGTACCAGGCCTAGTTAGGATCCCTGCTGGCTCCAAAAATTCAGAATCGCTATCATTATCTTGACCTGAAACAAAAAAAAAAAAAATCATGATTGTAAATACCCATAAAAATATGTAGAAAAAAACCCCAAAGAAAATGTAGTACTAATCTCTAAGGCCCCTTTCACACTGGGGCGTTTTTCATGCGGTGCGGCGCTAAAAATAGCGCCTGTTCACCGCATGAAAAAATCCGGCCCCATTCACTCCAGTGTGAAAGCCGGCGGGCTTTCACACTGGAGCGGTGCGCTAGCAGGACGGTAAAAAAAGTCCTGCTAGCAGCATCTTTGGAGCGGGATAGGAGCGGTGTGTTCACCGCTCCTATACCGCTCCTTCCCATTGATTACAATGGGAGACCGCCGTAAAACCGCGGCAATACCGCGGTTACCGCGGTAATACCGCGGCTACGGCGGCGCTCTGCGGGGGGTGTTTAACCCTTTTTCGGCCGCTCGCGGGGGGTAAAACCGCACCGCGAGCGGCCGAAAACCGCGGTGAAAACGACGGTAAAGCAGCGCTAAATATAGCGCTGCTTTACCGTCACCGCGGCTCAACGCCCCAGTGTGAAAGGGGCCTAATGGCCAATTTGTGGACTATATCAACATAAGGCCCCTTTCACACTGCGACGGGGGTGGCGTTGGCAGTAAAGCACCGCTATTTTTAGCAGCGCTTTACCGTCGTATTTGCGGAGGTATTCGGCCGCTAGTGGGGTGCTTTTAACTCCGCTAGCATTGCTGGCGGTATAGCCACGCTGCCCCATTGATTTCAATGGGCAGGAGCGGTGGAGGAGCGGTATACACACCGCTCCAAAGATGCTGCTAGCGCATTTCACTTTCACACTGGAGACACAGCAGCGGCTGTTTCAGGGCGCTTTGCAGGTGCTATTTGTAGCGCTGTAGCGCCTGCAAAGCTCCCCAGTGTGAAAGGGGTCTAAGGCTTTTTAATTTGTCACAAAACTATTAGGCCTCATGCACACAGGATGTTTTTGCAAACTCTGCTAAAAGTTTTTCCTCCTGCCAGTAGCGTTATGACAAAAAAAAAAGCCTGATGCTTGCAAAAGTGTGCAATGCATTTAGGTGCATTTACAAGTGTCAAAAGCTTGGGCGTTAATTAATTTAATTGGCCAGAATAATAATTTATTCTGGCCATTGAAATTAATTAACACTCAAGAACTTAACACACCTAGTGCTAAAGCCCATTTGATGCATTTACAAGCGCCAAAGCATTTTTTTTGCCAAAACTCTGCTGCTCCTGGATGCCCTGGCAGTGTTTTTAATGCTTCTAAAAGCCCCTGCTACTAAATGCTGCTAAAAGCCTATGTGTGCATGGGGCAGTTTAGAGGCAGGGAAAAAAAACGCCTGACGCCCCAGCTGTAAAAACATCCAGTGTGCATGAGGCCTTAAAGTATTACTAAACCCAGGACCCTGCATTCACTATATCTGGTCTACCACAGTACACAGAACATAGAAATGCAATCATTTTAGTAAATATAAATTGCTGAATACCTTTTCTCATCAGCAGTATATAGAAGTCTTGTGACTTCTATCAGTGCCTGGTTAAAGCTTGTAGGAGGAGTTTTCATACTGCACTGGCTGTCCTATCAGAATGCAGGACCACTGACCCTCTGTCTGGACAGTGCTGATTGGCCCTGTGCTGATCACATGCGCACTCTCAAGAAAAAAAAAAACTCTCTAGCAGTACACACCAAACTGAGCATGTGCAGACTAACTCCACTAACTAGAAATGTTTTGGGGGCATTGCAAGAAGGGCAGGATCTGTGCATACAAGATCAAACAGTCTTTTTTTTTTACAAAATGCAGAGGATTAACCCCTTAGGTTCCACAGTGATTATAACAAGCATGCTTTACTGCACATACAGACTGATTTTACTGTTGTGGGTTTAGTAACACTTTAACACCACATGACTAGAGCCCTGGACTTTGCAGTACTGTTTTAAATTTACACTTTTTCACCTTGTAACTATTGATGGTTATTCTGTAATTTTTTTAATATTTGTTTTCTACATTAAGAACATAACTCCATTGACTGAGCCTCAAGTACTTTGTTTGCATTTACACACAGACATACTAAATATGTCACATTTTGCTCAGTATATTGTACCAAAGAAGGGCAATCTGTAGAAATATTACAGTAAATGTAGGATGCTTTATGTAAAAGATTATAAGGACAAACATATTAATAATGCTTTGTTATTATGGATATTACCTTGCAAAAATTGCAGGTTATAGTCTTCTCTTGTTTTATAACAGTCATGGGGCAGTGATAAATAGCGTACATTCCGGACATTTGTCTGTGCAATAGAAGTTAGGACAATAAAAACAAATTATAAAGGAATTTAAAGAAACATTTCTTTGCATTTTCTAACCTAGCAAGGTTTTTTTTTCTTTCATTTTTTTGCCACAAGTTTTTGGAAAATGCAGAAGGAAAATGAAAATATGTTTACAAAAAGTTTTCAATATAAAGCAGTTATTCATTCTGTTTGTAAAAAAAATAAGAATCAGCAGCTACAAAAACTGCTGACTTTTAAAAAAAAGAAATGTACCTGTCCTAGGATCCAGCGCCATCCTCACCTGGGCCAGTTCTTCGCCGGTCTTTGAGTCCATTTAGTGTGGGAAGCTGGCTGTGACTCCTTGCAGCTTCACAGCCGACTTCCCACTGCACATGCGCAAGCTATGCTATACTGTGTGAATGCTCTGTAGCCTGCTGAGACCTGTGACCTGTCCCAGAAGGCTGTGGCCTTTCGGTGGAATCGCCTAGACAATTTGACCGGAAGTGGGAGCCACCTACCTTTAGGGTGAAGTTCTGCTTTAATATGATATTTCTCACGCACAGGACGAGCATATGTAGAATTTCATCCCAAAACCTATTCTGCTACTCTCAAGTATGGGGATACCACATGTGTGAGCACTTTTCAGTGTTTGGACTGATTATGTACCAGGCATACTGTATTTTATGTATCACAAACATCAACCAATATTGTATTAAAAACAGTGTACTGTAATGCTTGCCTCTATATGAGTGCCCAGGCAATATAGCTTGGTGTAGCATCACCTATAGCAGTCCCCATTCCTATAAGCCAAGCAAACCTAACCTACTGGTACATGGCTGCCCCCCAGAATGCTATCTTTACTGGCCTGGAGGTACAGGAGGCTGAACAAATGATGAACAGAAGCCATGTTGTCCATCATCAGTTATGATGGATGATGATCCCTATGACCCACTAGCACAGACACGCCAACCTGCACAAGATTATCTTTTCCCAATGGACTGGCTCTTCAGATGACAGTTTGGGTCGTGGAAGTAAACACATTGGTTGGTGATGCTGCCAGACCTCACTGACTAAATATAGTATTGAACACATTTAGTCAATGGCATCACACCTGAGGCCAATTAACTTATTTACATTTTTAAGCAAGCCAGTAGGCAGCAGGATCCTTGGTAGCTAGGATGCAGCCGATTGCCTGTGTCATAACAACCAATGGTACTGTGTAGCCACATGTGTCCCAGCAACCAAAGACATTTGTGGCCAGCAAAGTGGAAAATCGCCATTTAGTGGCAGAAACAATAACACCACTAAACATATTATTTCCTGCAGCTTCAGCAATTGGAGGTTTGGGTGGGAAAATATGGACAAATCTGGCCATTTAGTTGGCCAAGTCTACAGCCAGAGTTCGGGGTGATGCAGGGTTCAACCCTCATCCCTGCTCAGAAACTGTTGCTGAATGTTGTTACCCATTCAGTAGACCAAATTTTAATGTCTTTAGTCAGATGCTGAAAGGCTTTGTTTCACAGGTGCCCTAGATCCTTGATTCTTGAGACTATTCAAAATTAGTTTGCTTATAGCAGGTACCAATTTTTGGCCCTCGTTTTAGGCAATTCTGAACAGGGCATGTCTTTCTTTTATATGTATGTTGTTGTGATCTTTACGACATCAACATATGTAACATATTTTCATTGCAGCTATTGAGTGGTTAAAGGTCAGTTGTGATAATCATCCTTCCATAATTGAAAGAGATTTCCACAAAAAGTGCATTCTATGACGGAGGTTATTTTTTGCTATTATGTGTCACATCCATCTAATTATAGTTACATATCCCCTACTTGAGCAGAAACAAAAATTAGTATCTATTATGATAGACCACAAACAAATCTTGTAGGTCAATTTACCTGTATATATGTAAAAACTATTTGCCTATTACCTGTCTTCCCCAGGGCAGACTGTTTCCTTTCCTCATACTTGAATAGCGACGAGTGAGGATTTCTCTGTTTTGTCGTTCATTATCTTCTTTTGGTAAATTATACTTTACATATGAAGATGTCTAAAAGAGAAGATCAAAACTTAGTGCAACAACGTTTGTAAGACAACATTACTTATTTGTAAGATACATCATCATTGTATTGAGTTGTGTACCAGGAAACTGAAAAAAAGAGCAAACATTGTTTGGTTGGAATTATTATCTCAACGTGTCTATAAAACATCTGAAAATGCTGTTTACTTCATTTATGCCTGGACTTTCTTTTAACTTCTACCTATTGTAAGCTATCAGAGGGTTATGGATTTAGATTTCCATTTGGCTTGCTTGGTTTTTAAATAGTCTATATCCACATCACTACTTTGCTCCTTGCCATTTTATATCACACTGTGACTTTACGTTTTTGTCACCACCAATCCACTTGTCTAAGTTAAAATTAACAAATTCTTTTCTGCAGATAAAGAATTAAGGTTCCTTTGATATTTACATCCTCCTGTGTACAATTTTAGACTGTAGGAAATGGCAGGGACTACTGGATTTACTCTTTACTCCCCCTTATCATCTTCCTTTCATCATCAGGAACTAAAGTCCAAAAAAAAAATGTCCCACTTTCCTAGCCTTTTTCTGTTTGCATTAACATTGCAGTGTAGTGTACATCCCATCTCAGTATGCCAATGGAACACTAACCCTGCAAGAGCTGCTTGGTTTGATGGGCCTTCTGTTCTGGCTTGACTCCTTAAACTACTCAGTCCTCACTGACACACCTGGTTATAGACTGAAGGACACTCACACCTATGTACCTTAAGCATTAGTATATTACCATCTATAACATTTCACAAAAATAGGCCACAGGCAACCAATATTAGGAAAAGTAAATATTTGATAGCAAAGTAGAATGAACACAATACACATACAGAGGAATGGGTCAATAAATATGTTAGGTTAACTGAAGGGAATATTAGCCTCACCTATGGCCATTGACTTACATTGAAATAATGCTAAACCCTATTCAATTAGTGTACATAACATTAGTAAGAACACCATCAACCATAAAAGCTTGAATGGCACATAGAAAAAGTCTCACTGTAACTCTTGACAAATATTTAAAAAGGGTCCCTGATTGCACTCTGCGCATACAGCCCTTTAATGGTTGAGCTTATGTGTTCCTAACAAAGAGGTACTCCTGGAGATCACTGCCCTATTGTCAGTGTTGGCCAGCTTTAGGTTGGGCACTTCTGTAGATGGTGCCCATGCAGCTGTCCCTTTAAGACTGTACAGAGGGGAGGGATGATGGCTGCTAGGTAAGGGGCAGTCTTACTTGGCATTAACTCTGGGCAGTAAGGGGTTAAGATCGGTAGTTCCACTACCAGTATGCAATGGAACAAGCCCAGTAGGCTTGGGGACCAGTTGTCCCAGAAGTCTCGGTCCTCATGATCAGATCCTCACAAGGCTCAGTCACTCAGCCCAGGTCCCAGCTCAGCAAACAATCTCTCTGGAACTTGGTCCTCAGGCTCCCATGGGCACAGCAAAGACACCAGATCCCTGCAAGAACTCTGTCCTCTCTCATGCAGTGCACAGACTACAGCAGGCCTGCAATGTTCCTCATTCTCCTTGGTGGTCTGCCCAAATATCTCCAGATTTGCCCTGGAAAAGTTCTGGTCTCTCCTGTGTACAGGAGGTTGTGTCTCTTGTAGTCCAAGCCCCCATTCATTTGTCATATACAGTGCTCCTTGGAGACTATATGTCCCTAATCCATTTTGGCTGCCTTCCTACACAGTGCCACCTCCCTGCCGCTGATATGCTCAAGCCACTGCCACCAGGAGGGAGGGAGGAAGCAGGAGTGAGCAGAGAACACATAGCCACTCTGATGCCTCCAGGAGGGAGGGGGCGAGTGGGGGAGTGGGGGAATCCACACAGTGTCCGCTCTGCTCACAGCCAGCCATGCACAGCAGGGGATGGGGGAAAAAGCCCACAACACAGAGGGTCTGTCCATGCCGGCTGTCTCTCTGATCCTCACACAGCACAGCTGGCAGCACACACACAGGAGGTGGGAGGGAGAAGCCCAAGCATTCATTGGCACCTGGTTACACCAAGAATTAAGCTGTTAGACAATGACAATGTAACTCCGGTGAACATGTGTAGAAGTTAGATTGGTAAAGACTGCCAAAAGAGAAAAGCGTGGGGGGAGATGGCGGCAGTATCCAATTGGGTGGTGATTGTAGGCTTGAGAAGACCACGCCAATGAGATAAATGTGCCATAATGTGTCCATATTTGTACATTTGTGTTCACCCCCACCCAGCAGAATCTAGTTTCACTTTAAAAGCTGAGAGAACTGCAGAACTTTTCCAGTGTGCTGAGCATTCACAAGTAGCAAGTGATGGAGAGCTGCATTCAGTAGGGCACATTATGGGGCACATTAGGGCATATTATGTGGGGATTGGAGGGCATATTATGAAGTACAGCAGGGCATATTACATGGGGCAGGAGGACACATTATGGGGCACAGAAGAGCATATTGCATGGGGCAGGGGGATACATTATGGGACACAGTAGGGCACTTTATAGGGCACATTTCCTTCCTGGACCTAACCATTACTAAGGACAATCAAGGACAGTTACAAAGCCAACTGTATAGAAAACCCACAGCTGGCAATACCATCCTAGTGGCATCCAGCTTCCACCCCAAACCTTTACTTAACTCTATCCCATTTGCCCAATATCTCAGAGCATGTCGTAATTGCTCTACCGAAACCTCTTTTGAACAACATGAACATCACATTGCGAGACAGACTTCGAGCTTGTGGCTACACCAATAGAGTGTTGAAGGATGCATATAAAAAAGCTAAATCTAAATCTAGACAGGCCCTGTTGTTCTCAAGGGAAAAGAAGGACTCACGCCCCCCACTGAGAATCATAACTACATACTGTCAACAACACCAACAGATCACAGATATACTCTCCCGCTATTGGCATATACTCACGACAGATCATTCCCTTTCCTTATTTGTACCCCCACAACCCCTACTTACCTACAGAAGGGCACCGTCCCTCTGCGATAAATTAATCAGGAGCAAATATACGGCTGTCACAACGCATACTGCTAAATTGTTGGGCTCTTTCCCATGTGGCAACTGCATTGTATTGCAGGTATATGAAGAAAGCTAAGAAGGCTATGTTACCTAACAGACAATACTTTAGCCCACAACATTACGTTAACTGCCGCTCGGTCGGCATCGTATACCTTTTACAATGCGAATGCGGTTGCTTCTATGTGGGGAAGACGAAGCTGCCATTTTGGCAGCCAATCTATCACCACATACAAAGCATTAATAAAAAAGATCCAGACTTACCCATTGGACGTCATTGTGGTTCTGTACATCCTGACCATACCCCCAGAGTGCTGTTTAGGGCCCTTGACCATATCCCTCCAAGTGACAGAGGAGGAGACTACAATAAGGCACTATTACAAAGCGAACTTAGGTGGATTTTCCATCTTAATGCCACCTCAACCCCAGGCCTCAACGAGGCATTTAATATTAAACCTTGCCTCGAAGGCTTTCAATCGGGTGTCTGTGAACTTGACTTATAATACCCCATACTTTTGCCTATCGTCACTATGCTTGGCATATTGTGTACTTTATGGCTGAGTACATGGTCTATTATAACTCACAATTTTATTATCAGGGATAGAATGTTCCATTATTTCTTATATTTCAATCTGATAAAATCTGTATGTTTCCTGTAATTATGCAGACATCACTAGTTTCTAATATATATGTCGTATGCCTAATGCCGTTTTTCCCCAATTTACCCAATTTATATATATATTTTTTTTGTTTCCACAGATGATGCCATTGTAAAGCACGCATAACAACCCCTCTCGCCTTCACGCCAGCAAACAAACCATGATTATTGGTACCTATTTGGTTTCAACTTCTAATGCAGCACCATGATTCAACCATGGCATCTGCAGGCGATCTGTGGACTCTGTGTTGCTGCCCGGCGCGCAGGAGATACATGCAGCCGTTTTCCATCCTTTGCGCCTGCGTGTGATCTGCCCCTGGGCTCAGTCTTTTCTGTGCCCGCTTCCTGTTTGCACTCCAGAGTGGAGCGCGGACGCGAAGGGCCTACGACGCGCGCCAGTGACGCGGTGATGCTGGACGCGTTCCCGCCCCCATTCGGTGTATATGTATATGGTGTGGCAAATACCGTGCTCTAATTTTTTGACACTATGTTTACTTATGATTAAGGATGAGCCGAACACCCCCCTCGTAAGGTTCGCACCAGAACCCGCGAACGGACTTAAAGTCCGTGCGAGCTTTAGAACCCTATTAGTTATAATGGATGCGAACGTTCGAAATCAAAAGTGCTAATTTTAAAGGCTAATATGCATGTTATTGTCATAAAAAGTGTTTGGGGACCTGGGTCCTGCCCCAGGGGACATGTATCAATGCAAAAAAAAACTTTTAAAAACTGACGTTTTTTCAGGAGCAGTGATTTTAATAATGCTTAAATTGAAACAAAAGTGTAATATTCCTTTAAAGCGGTTCTGCACTCTGTAAAAAATTTTTTTTTTTTAGGACGGAATATAAAGGATGCTTACCTTTATTGGGGGACTCACCTGTTCCATCTTCCATCTCGATCGCCGCCGGTTTTCGTCCGATGAAGTTCCTCGTCTTCTTCTTTAGTGCTGGGGGCCATCTTGCCTGTGGGCATGTGAAACACCCACAGGAACTTTAGATGGCCCAGCATGCACCGCCGTTACTCGCGCGTGCGCAGTAACGGCACATCTGCCGACATCTCACGAGATTTCGGCAGATGTGGCCGAAATCTCGGGAGATTTCGGAAGATGTGGCCGAAATCTCGCGAGATTTCGGAAGATGCCCGCACTGACTCCTGGGATCAATGACACCAGATCCCAGGAGACAGTGCGGCGTGACGACGATCGACGCAGAGACCCCGCCCGCCGCCGCAGAGAGAGAAGACCGGAAGTCTTCAATTACAAGGTAAGTAAAAAAAAAAAAAAAAAAAACATTTAATTTAGTACTCTTTGCCTGATTTGGAAGGCAAAGAGATTTACTAAATAAAATGGGCGCAGAACCGCTTTAAATTTCGTACCTGGGGGGTGTCTATAGTATGCATGTAAAGGGGCGCATGTTTCCCGTGCTTAGAACTGTCTCTCCAAAAAGTGTCATTTTTGCAGGAAAGAAAGCTATTTAAAATCACTCGCGGCTAATTTTAATTGACGGCTCCCGTAACACAGAGAACAGTCATTCATTGAAAGTCATTCATAAAAAAAAAGTCATTGATAAAAAATAAAAAATAAAAATAAAAATGCATGGGGGTCCCCCCAAATTCAATAACCAGGCCCTTCAGGTCTAGGATGGATATAAAGGGGACCCCAGCCAAAAAAAAAAAATGGCGTAGGGTCCCCCTAAAAATACATACCAGACCCTTGAGGTCTGGGATGGATTTTAAGGGGAACCCCAGCCAAAAAAAATGGCGTGGGGTCCCCCTCAAAATCCATGCCAGACCCTTATCCGAGCACGCAACCTGGCAGGCCGCAGGAAAAGAGGGGGGGACGAGAGCGGCCCCCCTCCCGCCTGAACCGTACCAGGCCACATGCCCTCAACATTGGGAGGATGCTTTGGGGGTCTAAGACCCCCAAAGCACCTTGTCCCCATGTTGCTGAGGACAAGGGCCTCATCCCCACAACCGTGCCCGGTGGTTGTGGGGGTCTGCGGGCGGGGGGCTTATCGGAATTTGGAAGCCCCCTTTAACAAGGGGACCCCCAGATCCCGCCCCCCCTGTGTGAAATGGTAAGGGGGTACAAAAGTACCCCTACCATTTCACCAAAAAAGTGTCAAAAATTGTAAAAATGACAGGAGACGGTCTTTGACAATTCCTTTATTAAAATCTTCTTTCTTCTTTCTTCATCCTTCGGTTTCTTCATCTTCTCCTTCCGTCATCTTCTTCCATCTTCTTCCATTTTCTTCTTCCTCCGATCCGCTTCTTCTTGCGCTGGTCTTCTCGTCCTTCTCGTCCGGCATCTTCTTCCATGGCGTCGGCATCTGTTCTTCTGTCGGGCCGCTCCTCGCAATGGAAGGCTCCCGCTGTGTGAGGCTTCGCTCCGTCTGACAGGTCTTTTATAACGGAGGGCACCTGGTGACCCCTCCCCCCTCTGACGTCATGGGGAAAGCCATAGGGAATTCCCCATGACGTCCCCGTGCGTCAGAGGGGGCGGGGTCACCAGGTGCCCTCCATTATAAAAGACCTGTCAGAGGCAGCGAAGCCTCACATAGCGGGAGCCTCCCATTGCGAGGAGTGGCTCAAGAAGAGACACAGACGCTGACGCCATGGAAGAAGATGCCGGACGAGAAGGACGAGAAGACCAGCGCAAGAAGAAGCGGATCGGAGGAAGAAGAAAATGGAAGAAGAAGATGGAAGAAGATGACGGAAGGAGAAGATGAAGAAACCGAAGGATGAAGAAAGAAGAAAGAAGATTTTAATAAAGGAATTGTCAAAGACCGTCTCCTGTAATTTTTACAATTTTTTACACTTTTTTGGTGAAATGGTAGGGGTACTTTTGTACCCCCTTACCATTTCACACAGGGGGGATCTGGGGGTCCCCTTGTTAAAGGGGGTTTCCAGATTCCGATAAGCCCCCCGCCCGCAGACCCCCACAACCACCGGGCACGGTTGTGGGGATGAGGCCCTTGTCCTCATCAACATGGGGACAAGGTGCTTTGGGGGTCTTAGACCCCCAAAGCATCCTCCCAATGTTGAGGGCATGTGGCCTGGTACGGTTCAGGCGGGAGGGGGGCCACTCTCGTCCCCCCCTCTTTTCCTGCGGCCTGCCAGGTTGCGTGCTCGGATAAGGGTCTGGTATGGATTTTGAGGGGGACCCCACGCCATTTTTTTTGGCTGGGGTACCCCTTAAAATCCATCCCAGACCTCAAGGGTCTGGTATGTATTTTTAGGGGGACCCTACGCCATTTTTTTTTTGGCTGGGGTCCCCCTTAATATCCATCCCAGACCTGAAGGGCCTGGTTATTGAATTTGGGGGGACCCCCACGCTTTTTTTTTTGTTTTTTTATCAATGAATGACAGTTCTCTGTGTTACGGGAGCCATCAATTCATTAGCCGCGAGTGCTTTTAAATAGCTTTTTTCCCTGCAAAAATGACACTTTTTGCAGGGACAGTTCTAAGCACAGGAAACCTGCCCCCCTTCACAGGCAACCTATAGACACCCCCAGATGTGATACTGCAATTTTGTACTAACAGCACGCACACTCAAATCCCCAGAAATAAAGCACATATTGTAGTTGACACTGAAACACAATATGCGAGGCTGCCTCCGCGGCGGGCTCTTATACCGTAGGGCGTGTACTAAAGCCCCTGAGCTATAATTGGCTACAGGCATCCTGCCTGTAGCCAATTATGGCTCTCCTCGCTGCCGGCGCTGTGATTGGCCAAGCATGCGGGGTCACAGTGCATGCTTGGCCAATCATCAGCCAGCATTGCACTGCGACTGGCGCAATGCATTGCGGGCCGCTCGCATCACATGAATTTGATCCGAGCGCCCCAAATAGTTCTGGGCTCGCCGAACGGGCGAACGCCCGATGTTCGATTCGAACATGGGTTCGAATCGAACACCGGGCCCATCCCTACTTATGATAATATCTATTTATTCATACCATTAGATGTGTTTGAAAAGGACTGTAATTTGCCTATGAAAAAGGACTCAAAAGTCCGAAACATGTCAGCGTCCTCCTAGATTCCTCACATGTGATAAGTCTCTCCCTACATATATATGTACACCATATCAACATATTTTCTAACATTGTATGCATTTGATGTTCTTGAAATTTGTCCAAAATAATAATATTTTTTATATAATGTTTTGATATGTCTCTTTAATAAATATTTTCATTGCATAACTTTCTCTGGTCTATCTATTGAAACATCCCCAGGGGTAGGTATTGGGCGTGCCTTGTGCACTAGGCTCCTTCTTTTCTTATAGGTCACACAGCAGGGCACATAATGCAGGATGCAGCAGGGCACATTATGGGACACATCAGGGCATATTACATGGGGGCAGAAGGCACATTATGGGAGCAGAGCATATTACATGGGGCAGGAGGGTACATTTTGGGGCACAGCAGGTCACATTATGGGGCAGACAGCAGGGCACATTATGGGGCACATTACATGGGGGGGCAGAGAGGGGCACATTACAGGGGGGGGGGCAGCAGAGCACATTACAAGGTGGAGCAGCAGGGCATTTCATGGGGCACAGAAGGCATATTATGGGGCACAGCAGAGCATATTACATGGGGGCAGAACGACACATCATGAGGCACAGTAGGGCACATTATGGGGTACAGCAGGGCATATTACATGGTGAATGGAGGGCACATTATGAGGTACAGCAGGGCATATGACATGGGGGCAGGAAGACACATTATGGGAGCAGAGCATATTACATGGGGGCAGGAGGGTACATTTTGGGGCACAGCAGGTCACATTATGGGGCACACAGCAGGGCACATTATGGGGCACATTACATGCGGGGCAGAGAGGGGCACATTACAAGGGGGGGCAGCAGAGCACATTGCAAGGTGGAGCAGCATGGCATTTTTTGGGGCACAGAAGGGCATATTACACGGGGCAGGAAGGTACATTATCGGGCACAGCAGAGCATATTACATGGGGGCAGAACGACACATCATGTGGCACAGTAGGGTACATTATGGGGTACAGCAGGGCATATTACATGGGGAATGGAGGGCACATTATGAGGTACAGCAGGGCATATGACATGGGGGCAGAAGGGCACATTATGGGGCAAAACAAAGCATATTACATGGGGGCAGGAGGGTACATTATGGAGAATACAGCAGGGCACATTATGGGCACAGCAGGGTATATTACATGGGGGTAAGAAGGCACATTATGGGAGCACAGTAGAAGGGTACATTACAGGGGGGACAGCAGAGCACATTATAAGGTGGGGCAATAGGGCTTTTATGGGGTTGAGAAGGGCATATTACATGTCGGCAGGATGGCACATTATGGGACACAGCAGGGCAATTACATTGGAGCAGGAAGGAAAATTATGGGGCACAGCAGAGCATATTACATGGGGCAGGAGAGCACATCATGGGGCATAGTGGGGCACAGCAAGAGGGCCATTATGGGAAATAGCGGGACACATTATGGGGAACACAGCTGGGCACATTATGGAGCATACATCAGGGTGCATTATGGGGCACAGCAGGGCATATTACATGGGGGCAAGAGGGCACATTATGGGAGTACAGCGGGGCATATTATGGAGCACACAGCAGGGGACATTGTGAGGCATACAGTAGGGCATATTACGGTAGCAGTTTCCTTCACATGCAGAGCAGTGCAGGGAAGCTACTGTGCTGAGTCCTTTTATGGAATGTTGTTCCTTGCTTACCCCTCCTCCCCTTTTGTCCATTACACCTGATGTCACATACAGACATCTAAGAGGCAGGAGGAAAGGAGGAGCCATCAGGGAACAGCACAGACACATGTTGCTTGCGTGTGCCTCTTACCATGTGTGGGCTAAGTGGGGATGCAATCTACCCATCAGCTGCCTCAGCATCTCAATTGCAGATACTCCGTTATTTGATAAAATTGTTGGGATCTGTGATTCAAAGAGCCTTATTTCAGAGATATATTTGCAACTTATATCTACATTTTTGTTGAGACTTCCAGCTCCATGTAATCAGAAATGTAAGAAATAGTTAGGTCATATTCCTGATATGTATGGGACCAGGTTTTGTAAAGGATCCCTCTCGTTTCTCCTTCCCCCTCTTATCAGCTAACACAACTGTTTATTATCCATCGGGTATATCGGACTCTGCATTTTCTTTGTAGTATAGCTCTGACAAGATTCTTGCTGTTACAGATGTGGTCAACCACAGGGTGACCTGATTCACCTGCTGTGGCGCCGTCCTAAACTGAAATGATACTGGACAGAAGATATCCAAATTATTAATAAAAGAACAGGTCTTTCTCTTACTACAGATCTACTGAGGCATTTTGATTCTTCTCTTTTGGATGAGTATAAACGCCTGGGGGATTCTAGAGCACTCTTTATTGCCCAAAGAATGATTATCGTTAAATGGGTTTCAGTCTCTCCCCCTACGATATCCAATTGGGTCCAAGATTTGAATAAGAGTATTGCATATGGGTAGCAAATATATTTTCTGTGCAATGCCATGTTTAAATTTTACCATACATGGAAATGCCGGTTAGATTTTTTTTTTCATAACTGATATGTACTACTTGTAGTTTGTCCTTAAGTTTTTTTATGGATCTGTGCTGTGATGGGATGGTGTGTTTTTTTTTATTTCTTATTTGGGTTGTGTCTGTTTTTGTTGTCTTTGTATATATGTCTTTAATTTGTACCAAAAAATATTTTTCTATTAAATACAATCTGAAAAAAAGAAGTAAAAGAGAAAGCGAAAAGCAAGAGAGGGGAGAGAAATGCTATGCACGTTCCCAGTACAGCAATAAAAATGTATTTAAGATAAAATTCTTTAAATAGTAAAATGGATTGCACTCACATAGTCCTCAGTGGATACAGGCTTGCCAAGTCCAGTGAGAGAACAGAAAACTGTAGGGTGACCCTTGGATGATGTTCTGCAAGCGCCATGAACAGCGGGGAGCAGGCCGCTTTGAGGAGCCACGGATGGATGCCGGCTCCTGGACTGTGCCGGCATCCATCCGTGGGCTCCTCGAGGCTCCTGCTCGGCTGCTCCCCGCTGTTCATGGCGCTTGCAGCACATCCCCAAGAGTCACCCGGCGGTTTTCTGTTCTCTCACTGGACTTGGCAAGCCTGCATCCACTGAGCACTATGTGAGTGCAATCCATTTTACTGTCATTTAAAAAATTTCATCATAAAAACATTTTTATTGCTGTACTAGGAGAGTGCCTGGCGCTTCTCTGCCCTCTCTTGTTTTTATGTTCCACAGCTCCTGGGTTCCCAGCCCTTACTTGAAACCACCTCGCCACCCACTGGAGCAACATAATAGAGACTCATTTAAGGGGTTCACCCCCCCAAAACTTCACTCTGAAACACGGTCTTTGTTTCTCATAAACTTTAATTTTTGCACTTTTTTATATCAATATAAGATTGATGAGCATTTGTGTACTCTGATTTCAACTATCAACTTTCACACAAGCTTTGTGTGTTTATTATCGTAAAAGAGAAAGCTGCCTGTGACTGAAGGGAAGATCGCGGCAGAACTCATGGGGACTTCTTGCAGAACCCTGGTTGAGAAACCTTGGCTTAATATATACAGTAAACAGGTAAATAATATCACCTATTTTTGCACCAACGAAGACTATTATGAACTATCATTTAAATGTTGATGTATGAAATGTAATACACCTTACCCTTCGGCGCACATGATAGAGACTGTTTGTTAATATATCTTTCATGTGAATTACATCTTCAGTGGAAAATGTGTTTGACATTTTTCTTTTTCTGCAAATGATAAAGCAAAAATTACATTGTTGGCTTCTGCAGCAGTATCACTAAAATAACACCATACCGTAGTGCTTATAAAGAAATGTATTTGCTGCATGGTTTGCCCACTGTTTTCTGTCTGGGTTGCCTTCTAGGAGGTCAGGGAATCACCATAGAGCAGCCTCCCTCAGCCCTTTTACCCCAGGGGAACTCCTAAAAGAACTTTCAGGTCATGGAGAACCCTAACTAAAACAAATTCATCAGGGGTCAGTGGGCAATAATGCTCCATACATTGGTAGTAAGTAAGAAATACATCCTTGACTGACAGCTTAAAAGATAATTGGTATCACGCTGGCTTTGACCCAGGAACTATGCAGGTACCATTAAATGGGAGGTCATTCAACCGCAGCTCATGGAACCCACAGCAACCTCTGGAGCAACCCTTAGATTTCATGGAATCCCGGTTGAGAATGGCTGCCAGAGAGAAAAATAGAAGTCTTTCTGAATGTAAGACCCCTTTCACACTGGGGCGCTTTTCAGGCATTTTAGCGCTAAAAATAGCGCCCGTAAAGCACCTGAAAAGCACCTCTTGTGCCTCCCCAGTGTTAAAGCCAAAGTGCTTTCACACTGGGGCACTGCGCTTGCAGGATGGGAAAAAAAGTCCTGTAAGCAGTATCTTTGGGCAGCGCTGCCGAAGCACCTGCAAAGCACTTCGGCAGCGACGCAACACGAGCGCTTTTAACCCTTTCCCCTGCCCCCAGCGGGGGTTAAATGTGCCCCGAAAAAAAAGGTCTGCTATAACAGCGGTAAAGCGCTGCTGAAACTAGCGGCTAGCGACGGTTTACCGCTAACACCGCCACCGCCCCAGTGTTAAAGTAAGCTAGGAGAGCACAAGCTGCAGTGACTCTGATTAGGCAACTAGCATAAAGATGTAATTTACAAGCATACTTTCTAAGATGAGAAAGAGTGACACCCTTTACCAAAAGGAAGTAGGCAAAGGACGCATCCCTTATAGGCCTTGGACAATTAATACACAAAAAAAATAATATTCTTTAATTCAATATTATTAAAATTATTAAACCCAAAAGCGGTTTCTTTTTCACCAATTATTTTCCTTTATATTGGCTCTTCAAAATAATACATACAGTACAACAATCTAAAGGTTTTAGGAAAGATTTAGTGTAGTATAACATGTTTGGTAATTAAATTGTACATTTTTATAGAGGTTTTATGTTAGACCAAAAGAGGCACAACTGAAGATGAAAAAATATGATTCCAAAATAACAAATGAGTGGGGAGCTACAGTATGCACAAGAACTGCAGTATGTGCATCCCTCTAGAAATATTGTTGTAGAGCAGTTATTGACTGCCCTGATATCCATCCATATATGAAGTGTACACCTAAATAAGGTTTGTAGAACCTTAACATTTACTGATAATTTTATGTATAATATTATGATCACATTCATATATACAATATCTCACAAAAGTGAGTACATCTCTCACATTTTTGTAAATATTTTATTATATCTTTTCATGTGATAACACTGAAGAAATTACACTTTGCTACAATGTAAAGTAGTGAGTGTACAGCTTGTATAACAGTGTACATTTACTGAACATAACTCAACACACAGCCATTAATGTCTAAACCGCTGGCAACAAAAGTGAGTACACCCCTAAGTGAAAATGTCCAAATTGGGCCCAAAGTGGCAATATTTTGTGTGGCCACCATTATTTTCCAGCACTGCCTTAACCCTCTTGGGCATTGAGCTCACCAGAACTTCACAGGTTGCCACTGCAGTCCTCTTCCACTCCTCCATGATGACATCATGGAGCTGGTGGATGTTAGAGACCTTGCGCTCCTCCACCTTCCATTTGAGGATGCCCCACAGATGCTCAATAGGGTTTAGGTCTTGAGACATACTTAGCCAGTCCATCACCTTTACCCTCAGCTTCGTTAGCAAGGCAGTGGTTGTCTTGGAGGTGTGTTTGGGGTCGTTATCATGTTGTAATACTGCCCTGCGGCCCAGTCCCTGAAGGAAGGGGATCATCCTCTGCTTCAGTATTTTACAGTACATGTTGGCATTCATGGTTCCCTCATTTAACTGTAGCTCCCCAGTGTCGGCAGCACTGTCGGCTGTACTCCTCACCTGGTTGCCGCCACATACGCTTGACACCATCTGAATCAAATAAGTTTATCTTGGTCTCATCAGATCACAGGGCATGGTTCCAGTAATCCATGACCTTAGTCTGCTTGTCTTCAGCAAGCTGTTTGCAGGCTTTCTTGTGCATGATCTTTAGAAGAGGCTTCCTTCTGGTACAACAAGCATGCAGATAAATTTTGATGCAATGTGCGGCATATGGTCTGAGCACTGACAAGCTGACCCCCCACCCCTTTAACCTCTGCAATGCTGGCAGCACTCATATGTCTATTTCCCAAAGACAACCTCTGGATATGACGCTGAGCACGTGCACTCAACTTCTTTGGTCGACCATGGCAAGGCCTATTCTGAGTGGAACCTGTCCTGTTAAACCGCAGTAGGGTCTTGGCCACCATGCTGCAGCTCAGTTTCAGGGTCTTGGCAATCTTCTTATACCCTAGGCCATATTTATGTAGAGCAACAATTCTTTGTTCAGATCCTCAGAGAGTTCTTTGCCATGGGGTGCCATGTTGAACTTCCAGTGACTAGTATGAGAGAGTGAGAGCGATAACACCAAATTTAACACACCTGCTCCCCATTCACACCTGGGACCTTGTAACACTAACCAGTCACATGACACCGTGGAGGGAAAATGGCTAATTGGGCCCAATTTGGACATTCTGACTTAAGGGTGTACTCACTTTTGTTGCCAGCAGTTTAGACTTTAGACATTAATGGCTGTGTGTTGAGTTATTTTGAGGGGACAGCAAATTTACACTGTTATACAAGCTGTACACTCACTACTTAACATTGTAGCAAAGTGTCATTTCTTCAGTGTTGTCACATGAAAAGCTTTAATAAAATATTTACAAAAATGTGAGGGATGTACTCACTTTGTGTGATACTGTATATATATTTAATTGTATTTGTAAAAACACCATTGGCTCCTACTGCTGTCAATAAAATCCAGTGACACTGGAGCCTTGGGCGGGGTCAAGTCCTGCTGTCTGTGTCAATGAGCGCAGCAGCAGGACTTGGGAGCGCGCCCACGCGAGTGCCCCCATGAAAAGCGGCTTTCTGTGGGGGCACTTGAGAAGAGCAGGAGCCAGAAGCGCCGCTGGGGGAACCCAAAAAAAGGAGGACTGGGGCTGCTCAGTGCAAAATCCTTGCACAGAGGAGGTAAGTATAACCAAAAGGTCGAAACGCGTCGTATTTTTGCTCATTTTGAGACCCTACATTGCTTATACCCTGATTTTACTTGATTTTACTCTTTTATATGCTTTGTACTATATGGGTTAATTCCCTTCTGTACCAATGTTTTATTTTTTTTGCCTCACTGCTGGTGCCACATGCCATTGTGGACCACTTGGAATATATGCCAGTGCTATTTCGGAAGATCTTGGAACATTACTCTGGTAATCCATCTTCGATCAGGAAACGTGCTGTTTGAATCCAGTTCCTGGCTTTCCATGTGCCATCCAGAGGAATAACCTTAAGCCTTATTGACCCACTACCGTACGGTAGGTGGGTCCAACATCGCTGGTAAGCGTACCCATTTCATATTTATATTCGTTGGAAGGTCCCTGCACATCCCTGCGTGTATACATACCAGACTCTGTGGCTACAGAGATCCCTTATTATCCTAGCATTCCATACGAAAGGATGTCTGATTTCACTTGAGAAGTTTTTTTGAACAAAGACTTTGTTATATCACATTTATCACTTTCCATGAAAAGTTTTTCTGAACAAAGACTTTATCACCGTCACTTATTGTGCATATTATACCCAGTATTTTTTGTGTTACAACACTCATAGGTTTTACTTTTTCACTGTGAATTTCTTGTTAAAAGTTTTTATTAAGTGTTAAACAATAAACAGGTGTACATACATCTTAAGCTTAAAGAAATAACAGAAGTATATCATTTGATATTTGGAGATACATAAGTGAAATAAATTGTACAACACAAGTATTTCCATGTGATTGCAAAAATTTACACACATTTTGGTAAGTAAAAATAAATTCAGATATAAATAAGGAATTGAAATGTGGATGAGTATCACATTTTGTGTGTTTAAGCATTAATGAATAAATTAATTCAAAATAAGTAAGAACTATCATCAGGTGAGTTTTATACACCTAAGCTGTAGTAAACGGAAAAGTCGTTCTAGAGATAGGGATATAGGTATCGTCTGAGAAGATGGTAGGGATGGAATAGTTTTATATGGTAGTCTGGATATTATTTATAATAGGAGTAATCTAGTTTCAGCTAAAGTTAAATAATTAAAGGTAAGAAAGTGTTCATCTTGCCTTTCATATTGTAGGATCAGATATACTGAGAGTATGGGGAGGAAGGAGGGAGAGAATCAGGAGTGTTAAAAGGATACTTTGTGAGGACGCTCCAGGGGGTCAGGGTATAACTGGGGGTGACCCTTCACCTATTATGGTGAGGAAGGGTTGTCTTGTAATATTGAGGAATCGTTCTGTAGGTCCCGAAAATCCTGAGATTTGGTAAAATGAATCCAACAGGACCAGGTTTCAAGAAATTGTGTTTGTGTTTCTCTAGATTGGTGGATTATTTCTTCCATGTGTACTGTCTTTTGAAGGCGGGTGAACCAATCTTTCACAGTTGGTGAAAGTGTGGAACGCCAATTCCTCGGAATACACATATTTGCAGCAGCCACCATATGCATCTGTAAGGAGTGTAAGTAGGTACGTATTGGGCATGCTGGGTAGTGTAAAAGGAATTGTGCTGGGGAATAGTCTAGTTTGTGTGTTGTTACCATTTGTATCACTTTGTGAACGATCGCCCAGAAAGGTTGAATTTTACTGCAATGCCACCATATATGTAAAAGAGTTCCAGTTTCAGTACAACATCTCCAGCATATTGGGGAGATTGATGGGTAAATTTTGTGTAATTTAGACGGAGTATTATACCATCTAGATAATATTTTGAACGCATTCTCTTGCACGCAAACATTTAGGGATAAATTCCCATTGATTGTTGGGTATATGTAAGGAGAGATCTTTTTGCCATCGTTCAATGTTAATCTGGTTCTGTGGTGGATGTTGGGGGAATAGTAGAGCGTATGAAAATGAAATCAGGTGACGTTAGGGTTCCATTTTAAGGCACATATCTTCAAATGGGGTAATAGGCCTGGACCGTTCTGCAACGGCAGCTTGAGAGTTCAAAAAATATTTAATTTGTATAAAGGACCAATAGGGCAGCACCCTAGGTTTGAGTATTTCGGAAAGGTCCGGAAATGAGAGAAGTTTATTATCCTTATAAAAATGCATGGTGCGAATGTTATCAAACGGCCATAAGTCTCTCAGATAGCAGGCCTTCATTCCAGAGGGAAACTAAGGATTCCATCTGAGAGGGGTTAGAGGGCCATTAGTATCTGAAATCTTATATTTAGTACACGCTTGCTTGAAGACACGTAATGTGGGTAAGATTAAGGGGTGATCCGTATAGTATTTGGATATTTTTGGGAAGTGTAACCAAGGGGTTTGAGCTAAGGGTATCGGGGAGAAATGATTTTCTATTCTGACCCAATCTTTAACCGAGTTATGGACATTCCAATCTACAACCCTAGTAAGGTGACTTGCTATCTGGTACTTGCGAATATCGGGGATTCCCAATCCTCCTCGTACTTTTGGGGAGGTAAGTTTAATATAATTTAGTCTAGGCCTGGTAGATCCCCAAATAAATTTCGTTAAAATTTGTCTAAAGGATGTGAAAAAATACGGTGGGATATGGACAGGTACTGTTTGGAGAATATATAGAAATCTCGGTAGAACGTTCATTTTGATGATGGACGCTCTACCGAACCAAGAAAAAAGGCCCGTTGACCACTTTTTAAAGTCTTCGGTAATGTTGTGCAACAAAGGCTGGTAATTTGCTGAATATAAGTCCGATAGGGAAGCGGTTATTTTAATGCCTAGGTAGGTTAGATATTTATTATACCATTTAAAAGGAAAATTGTGCTGACATTGTTCACATTTCACTGTGAATTTCATCATTTCACTGTTTACCAATTTTTTGATAGCGCTACACATTATTTTATATATGCTTATTTGACTTTGTTTGTTAGGGTGTTGGCTGCTTTCACATATATATTTTTCTCGATATATTTCATTTTGTTATCACTTCATATTTTTGGGTTAGCACAGTGTTTTCCCCACTTTTAAACTCCAAGCATTGATTATGCAAGAATGGGCTGCCACCAGAAGTTGATTGGCAGCATGCCAGGGCGAGTTGTAGAGGTCTCAAAAATGGGGGTCAACACTGCAAATATTGACTCTTTGCATAAACTTAATGTAATTGTCAATAAAAGCCTTTGAAACTTATGAAATGCTTGTAATTATACTTCAGTATACCATAGTAACATCTGACAAAAAGATCTAAAACGCTGAAGCAGCAGACTTTATGAAAATAATATTTGTGTCATTCTCAAAACTTTTGGCCATGGTTGTAGATGTAGTGTTAATACTGTAGATACAAAACACAGCTTGGAGGGCCAACAATAATAGGCCTAGCATTGTATTTGTGGAATCCTGCTGTACATAATAAAATAACACTTACTGTAGAGAGGATGAAGAAGTATCTCTCTTCATTCCAAACCTGGTCATTTCAATGGCTTGTTTAATCTCAAGCTTTTTATGCAGAGAGACAATACTTGATTTAGGCTGATGTTCTCGGATAAGAGCTTTCCGGAGAAATTTGTTATCAAGTTTTTTAAATCTGGAACAACATACATCATATTTTATATAATACAAACAAGAAAACAAATTGACACTAACAATTTACGTTAATATCAGAAGTTTTAGTTGCACACCTTCCCAAATACATCATATTTTATTTAGCTGTAAAAAAATGTGAGCAAAGGAGATTAGATACATACTATGGAAACAAAAGTTATTTTAGAGGCTAAGGCTACATTTGGATGGGCTAGTCACCCATGTGAATGTAGCCTAACTTCTCCTTTTACTAGAATAATAAATGTGCAGGAAAAAAGGTATTTCTATATTTTTGCAAATGAGCCTGCATAGCTTTGCAACTGTGATCATGGGTGCAATGCCAGGCTCCTGTAGACTCTCTGTGTGTGCCAGGGTACAAACTTTTAGTTTAGAGCCAGGGAAATTGTCAATGGTGAAAGTTAATGTGGTGATCACTGCACTCATGTTCCATTGAGAACTACAAGTCAGTCTATAATAAAGGCAAACAATAAAGTGTATTCATACATTGTGAATGAATGATATGACTGTAAAGGTGGAAATTTCAAAAGTTACACTGGTTGTGGGAATGGAGGAGTCCCACTGCACCATGTAACATATTGCACCCTAAATACAGGTGTAACATGTAACATGGTGCAAAAGGAGGAGTTAACCTTTAATCAGTGTGAATTTTCTGTGACATATCTCTGTAACATAGATCACTATAACTAAACAATGTTAAAGTGTACTTGAAGTCAGATTTACCTTGATAATGCACTGCTATTATGCCACTATGCCACTTTTATTTTCCCAGCGAGACCTTCAGAAGCTCTGCAAACCAGGGCACTGGTTCAAAATTCAGCCATCTTCCTTGGTCATGAGCTTGCCCCACCCGCTCTGTCAAACGTTTGGGCAGTGAGACCATCCATCATAATGATGGGCCAACAATGAGGCTTGAGTAGCAAGAAGGGGAGGGGCCATGATCTCAACCATAAGAGGTAGTTAAAGTTTGGATACAAGAGTGTCCTGGGGCCCTCTTAGCTCTATAGCAGTCAGTGAATACTATTAATAAATTTGATGATCAGTTTCTGTTTTTACATACTTTTTACTAAGTAGTATTACATCCTCATTTTTTTTTAAGCATAATACATTGAGCACAATAAAATAAACATTCCCCAGTAAACTACTGTAAGCATGGCGCTCGCAGGTCACCGTTTTTGATCAGATCGCCTATGGCTCTAATCAGTTGCTTCAAAAACACCCCCCGCCACTGTAATTCATGCACCAGGCACCCGAAAAGGGGCCGGACGCCTGAATGGGGGTGGCCACGGCGGCCATGGATAGATTCATGCAATGCATGAATCTAGCCATAGTGCACAGAGGGGGATGCAGGAGAGAGGGGGCGGCGCCCTTAATGCACGGGCCGCAACTGGTCTGTGTGTGTCTGATCAATGGACTTATCAGTGGTTCTGGCATCAGCTAACAGTTTGTGCATTGTATGAACTGAAGGAGGATGGAGGGGGAAGGTCACTGCAGATATGTCTCTTACGACACAATGGCATGGGAGATTTCTGACCTGAACAAAATGGCTGCCACACATACAGCTATTCGTGTGGCCAGTACTCAGGGCCATTACAGGAATGGGTTAACAGTAGACAGTGCAGTCTGAAGTCATTTATTTAGCTTGTAAAAGGGAAGGGGGTGTAGGAAGGAAGAGCAGGGGAGTGTTTTACCATACTAGGCTGGAGGACTGTGTGTTTCTATTGATGCACACACATTGTAGGGTGACACACATCTAGTCCCTGCATGTAGGGTGGCTTCATAGGACACTGCAAAAGAAAGGAGCCACCCTGAAACAGGAAATCTGGTCATGGTACTAACTTTTTTCATATTATTTATTTTATTTACATTTTTTAACATTGTACCTTAACATTTTTTTTAGCAACTTTATTGCTATCACAAGGGATGAACAACATCCTTTGTGATAGCATGGACCATTACAGGTCCTCTTTATGGAAAGATCTGTGGTCTTTGAGACCCAATATCTCTCCTCTGGCCTCCAAAGCATTCTTGGTTTGATCTGATGCTTTCACAAGCAAGTACACAGTGAAGGGATAGGCAGTGGTTAAAGTGGTAGTAAGCTTAAAGGTAAAGGCATAATATGCAAGTATGGAGATATAAGGTAACGAGCAAGCAACTCATCCTTCCGAAAAAGTCACTTTATTACATAGAATGGATTGTACAAAGTACAGTGGCTTACGCATTTTGGCAATAAGCATACTAGCACATTATGTAGGATTTACCTTGAAACAAAGCCCTCAAGGGGTGTGCTGTCACCATTGCAGAGACGCACCCGAAAAAATGCAGGCATGCCTTTCCTTCAGAGCGAATGCACCGGTGATGTCACCGGTTGTAACTCACTAGAATATTGGTGCATGTTTAGGAGATATTCATTTAACCTACAGGTTCTGTACAGTAAGCTTTATTATAAGCTTACCCGTAGGTAAAAATAAAAAAATACAGTTTACTACCACTTCAAAGGTTGCTTCTAATGTAAGTCTTCAGGGCAGCAACTGCAGATATTAGTGACTTACGCAATTTTCTTATTATTAGTCTGTGTTTCGAAATCATTGCATAACCGTCGCAATAAGTTATTTTATACATTGTGCTGTGCTTTCTTTTAATATTATTGTGACATATAGAAATGGACAAATACCCACTTTTCTTTCATCTGATAGTGGCCCCAGAGGCCACATATGTCTGATATTCCTGTCTTCAGGTGACCCATTAACTGTTTGGAGAAATTGTAAATAATGAGTGATCAGAATATGCAATTTGAAACATATCATTAAAAATGTGTCTTCATTTTTACAGGCTTTTTCCTTTCCAACATATGAAGTTGTAATATTGAAAATCATCTACTGTTGCACTAAACTGAATATATAATAACTATATAAACTAAATATATATTGTATTATTATTAGTTAGATGAAACAGCTAGGGCTTCTCTGAGTTACAGGCAGAAATGCAGAGGTACAGTAGTTAATGGAACTACTATGAGCATTGTTAGCTCAGAAGTCAATGCTTTGCAACAAGAAAGGAGCTAACCTGTAGGAGACCTGGATTGGGCAGATGTTGGCACGAAGCTGTATAAGTCCAAACCCCACTTTTTTTCTTGGATAGAGCACCCACATACCTTTCCTGTAGCCACCATCTTGGACAAATTTTTCCCGGCCAGATGCCCGCTCACTCATTTCCTGGCATGAGGTCTAACACTTGAAATAAAAGAATGCCCACACTCTGCATTTTCAGCACTTTACTGCGACTTCACATTTCTTCCCATGACATATCACGTTTGACATACTTACCAAGTTTTGGCACAGAGTACTACCAGCATGAATATACATCCTGAAGCATCCTTTCAGTGTAGACCACAATTACACATATTTAGCCATCTTCACCCATTCCTCTCCCAGGGAGGACCACAGAGTTGGGACCACTTCCCAGTATATACTAAGTCTCTAACCTTTAGGCTATACACCACTAACCCACAGCTGAGTATCAGGGGTGACAAGGTCCTTCTTTTAATATACTGCTATTCTTTTCCAAATGTTTCTTCTAGCTTTATCCAGCTGGACATGCTCCCTGATGTTAATTATTTTTAGGCTGCTGTTGGCACTTACAGACCCAGAAGACACAGGCCCCCAAGTACATCAGTACAGCTCTGGGGTGTCCTGTTACCAAACCCTGTCTACCTGGGCCCCACCCACAGCTGGAGTTTATATGAAAAATACCTCCACCCATTATATCACTACAAGAGGAGTTTCTCTAAAATAGAAGCTATCACTTGCTTATAATCTTCCCCTTGCCATGCCATAATGGCAGCCACCTAGCGGCAGGCAAGCTAACTGCACCTGCTTACAAACCATTGCCAAGGCCATTATCAGGTTCCATTTTACGTCAAGATGCATTTAATAGGGGAATAATCAGAACAAAGTATGATGGTGGAAATTCCCATCAGCAACTAGCAGCAGAAGGCTCGCATCAAGGCCCTAGACCTAGGAGTAAATAGTAGTACCCAGGGGCAACAGGAAACATGGAAGAACAAAAACTATGACTGGGGAAATGCAAAAGGTAAAACAGATGGATAATGGACTGCTGAATACTCAGACAGACATATACAGTATCTCACAAAAGTGAGTACACCCCTCACATTTTTGTAAATATTTTATTATATCTTTTCATGTGACAGCACTGAAGAAATGACATTTTGCTACAATGTAAAGTAGTGAGTATACAGCTTGTATAACAGTGTAAATTCGCTGTGTAACATTTTGCTGCTCAAAATAACTCAACACACAGCCATTAACGGTTGGCAACAAAAGTGAGTACACCCCTAAGTCAAAATGTCCAAATTGGGCCCAATTAGCCATTTTACATTTTTCTTTTTCATTGGATAGATTGGCCCCGGCCTTGGTCATGGGCCTCTTCTGGCCAGCCTCTTGAGTGCAGCCCAGTGCCTGTCTTTCTATTCTATTTTTGGCTCAACTTTAGTGCGCAGGTAACAAACCCCGGTTGGTGGGTGGCTAATGGATCTGGACGATCACCATATATTCTTGTGTACATTGTTATTGCTTTGTATGTTTTTAATTGTATTCTTATATGTATTCTTGTGGTGACACATCTATTTCTGTCTTTCAACAAATATTCCCTGAGGAAGCCCCAGCGGAACATGTCTGAAAGACCCTGATCTATTCATCTACTAGATGTGCACTCATATCTGCGCAATGTCTGTATAAGCCAATACTACTGGTTTTAAAATGTTTGTCCGTTGTTTAATAAATGTTGTTACATTTTTTTATAATTGTTGTTGTATTACTCCGTTCGTTGTACTTGGCACCCTGAAAGTCCCACTAAATCACCCTTCCATATTTACATACTATTCAGGGATGGTGGTGCCATTTATTGACACTGTCACCTATCCATAGCACTTACTATTACTCCAAAGTGTCAATATTTTATGTGGCCACCATTAATTTCCAGCACTGCCTTAACCCTCTTGGGCATGGAGTTCACCAGAGCTTCACAGGTTGCCACTGGGGTCTTCTTCTTCTTCTTCTTCCACTCCTCCATGATGACATCACAGAGCTATTGTATGTTAGAGACCTTGCGCTCTTCCACCTTCCATTTGAAGATGCCCCACAGATGCTCAATAGGGTTTAGGTCTGGAGACATGCTTGGCCAGTCCATCACCTTTACCCTCAGCTTCTTTAGCAAGGCAGTGGTCATCTTGGAGGTGTGCTTGGGGTCATTATCATGTTATAATACTGTCCTGTAGCACAGTCTCATAAGGGAGGGGATCATGCTCTGCTTCAGTATGTCACAGTACATGTTGGCATTCATGATTCCCTCAATGAACTGTAGCTCCCCAGAACTGACAGCACTCATGCAGCCCCAGACCATGACACTCCCACCACCATGTTTTACTGTAGGCAAGACACACTTGTATTTGTACTCCTCACCTGGTTGTCGCCACACACGCTTGACACCATCTGAACCATATAAGTTTATCTTGGTCTCATCAGTAATCCATGTCCATCCTCTTTAGAAGAGGCTTCCTTCTTGGATGACAGCCAAGCAGACCAATTTGATGCAGTGTGCTGCGTATGGTCTGAGCACTGACAGGCTGACCCCCCCACCCCTTCAACCTCTGCAGCAATGCTGGCAGCGCTCATACGTCTATTTGCCAAAGACAACCTCTGGACATGATGCTAAGCATGTGCACTCAACTACTTTGGCTGACCATGGTAAGGCCTATTCTGAGCGGAACCTGTCCTGTTAAACCACACCAAATTTACACACCTGCTCCCCATTCCCACCTGAGACCTTGTAACACTAACGAGTCACCGGGGAAGGAAAATGGCTGATTGGGCCCAATTTGGACATTTGCACTTAGGGGTGTACTCACCTTTCTTGCCAGCGGTTTAGACATTAATGGCTGTGTGTTGAGTTATTTTGAGGGGACAGCAAATTTACAATGTTATACAAGATGTACACTTAATACTTTACATTGTAGCAAAGTGTAATTTCTTCAGCGTTGTCACATGAAAAGATATAATAAAATATTTACAAAAATGTGAGGGGTGCCGGGCTTTTTTTCAGCTGGAACTTGATGGAACTCAGCTCCACCACCTCCAGCTCAGGCCCTTTGCTCCCTGCACACCACTATCCCTCTGTGGCAGCCAAGCTGTCACTTGTAAACACAGAATCCGGACTTCTGTGTTTACAAGTGACAGCTTGGCTCCCTCAGATCTGATCTCCTGAGTGGCTCCGACTGAGTGCAGGATGGGGAGATGGGGGATGCAGGTGCCTGGGGTGTATGCAGGGCATGGTTGAGTCCTGCACCTATTATCTTAGAAAAAATGCCCTGGAGGGGTGTACCCACTTTTGTGAGATACTGTAGGTGAGAAAATAAAAAAGACAGCAACTGAGACAAACACAGAGAGGACAAAAGAGGAAAAGGGGTTGGCAGATTCCATAGCTTAGACAAGGTAAGCACAATTGAGCCCTTAAGTCCTAAAACAGAATTTAGCAAGGAAATTGTAAAGTGATTCAGTAGTCAGTGTTCATAAATTTGTAAATCTGTAAATTTTGTAAGTTCTCTGTATACATATTACTCTATAATCTCTACTTATTTTATGTCAAGAATCTGCATGTAAGCACCTTTTCATTGTAAGTAGGCAAGTGGAGATAAGTAGAGGCCCCCTTAAGGGTCGCGCCTCCTGCTGTTGGAGTACTTTGTGGGTATTTAGAGGGGATGGATCTGGGGCTCTGAGTTCATTCTGGCTTGGAGGAAGACAGAGAAGGAATGTCTGCTGGAGGTGGCCATGCTCTCCCCATTAAGAGAGGGGCTGAAGTATATCCCCTTGTTATCCCTACTAGATAAACTGACAGCTAATGGAGCCTGTAGTGCAAGAGAAATGGCAAATTACATCAGCTTAGAGCCACAAGGGAACCAATGTCAATTCCGCCTGACCTCAAGTCAGTATTTGGATTGTAACTATGCCCTTATATGGACTGTTGTGTTTCATCTATTGAACCGGCAAGTAAAGAAGTTTATTGCGTGAATATTGTTAGTGTATTACTGGTGCAAACCTAGGCATCTGGGCCATGGAAGCTAAAGTGGGGACCAAGTGTGTGAATACTTCTGGGCAGGGCTTTTTTTTCAGAGAATAGGTGCAGGAACTCAACCATGACCCCCCACAATACCCCCCCACCCACACCCACACACACATCCTCCAAATCGTATCAAATAGTGGATGTGGGCAAATTTCACTAACAGTGGGAAGGTCCTAAAGGGGCACTAAAAACCAGGAGTGCATTACGTACAGAGTACAGAGTTCAGGGGTGCACTATATGCAGTGAACAGAGGTGTGCTACACACAGAGTTCAGCACTCTTCCACAGATGCTTACCTCTGCATCCCCAATCCACATCTAACTTTCAACCCTCTTCAGCTCTGACCTCTGCACGCAACTCCCCCTTCACTGCCCTATCTTGTCCCCCACTTGTTAAAGCTCTGCCATCTTCCACATGTCTTACTTTTGTTGCTGTATTAGGCTTAAGCACCCAGGCACCTGCATCTCCCTTGTCCCCTTTCTGCACTCAGTGGGATCTGCTCAGGAGATCAGATGTGTGGGAGCTTTTGGGAGACAAGCTGTCACTTGTAAACGTAGAAGACAGACTTTTGTGTTTACAAGTCATAATGGTGAGCAGAAAGCAGAGAGCCTGAGCTAAAGGTGGTGGAACTGATTTCCACCGAATTCCAGCTGAAAAAAAAACTCCTGGGGAAGAGGGGGCTATCTGCACAAGGAACAAGAGGATGTGAAGTGTAGGCCTTAGTCCACTATCTGTGCACAGGACAGTATTGGTTTGGGGCTGAACAACCATGGCGCCCTGCAACATGCACTTAGAAGGCAATGCCTGGCTGCACTTTCATATGATTAAAGCACAATTCATCACTCTCTCTTAAGCTAAATTACATTTAATGCCATGTGTGATACATTTACTTAAATATAATAATGTGAAAACATGTAAAATTAAAACTCACTTACCCGAGTATGAATTTCTTGATTGACCGTTTGTTCCTTTGATATTCTTTTCACATTCAGATATCTTACCAGAGGTCCAATAGTCAGACCCTAAATTTAAATGCACATTTGCTAACCATATTTTTTCAATAAAAAATAGTATGTGCCTAAACTATTTGCACATTGAACAAATATTTATTTTTCCCACATTCTAAGCACAGTCTTACCTTAATGAACACTGTGAAGTATATAACTACAAGGGTTGAAGTGATGAACAATTTCTTCCTTGGAAATAAGAGAATAGGCAACAAGAATACAAGTGAGAAACTACTGGCTCCCCGTAAACCGCTGTATGTAATGATTAATTGGTCTTTCAAAGTGAATGGGTATGTCCGAAAACAATTTATTATTGGAAAAAGAAGAAAAACACCTGAAATGTATGAAACACAAAATTAAAAATAATCAGATGCTACTACTACTACTACTAATTGTAATTATCATTATTATTAATAACCATTATAAAAAATTAAGTAAAAATAATAAAATACACATATGTAAGGAACTTGCTAAATGCAGTGCTATGAATGTATTTTGTGATCTGCAACGTGCAGTTGCTCTAGAGCTTAGTAAATAAGAAGAAGCTCTGCTGACTTCCATCATCCAATCATGTGCAACCAAAAATGCTATTTTTTTCCCCCTTGCAGGTGAATAGATACTCTTTGCAAAATTAAGCTTTACTCATTTACTAAACTCTGGAGCAACTGCACTTTGCAAAGTAATCCTGCCTTTAGTAAATCAACTCCTAAGTGTTTTTTTCTTGTGAGTGTGAATAAAGCTTGTTTACTGCTTTGACAAGCTTTTACAACTTCTAAATTTTGAATCTTTATCAGGCTGGCAATCTACCAAGGAGCCTATCTAAGGCCTCAGGTACTAAGAAACACCAGTTTTACAGACTTTTTTTTTCTGCCTCCCTCTATGTTAGCCTACATGTTCATGCACACATATGTGTTTACAGATGTTTAGAGGCAGGAGCGTTTAGGGGCAGAAATCTGAATGTACCACAATAGTGTTCAGGAGAAGAGCGCTTGGGCTGAAAAAACTTCTGACATGTGTAAATGTGTTTAAACGCTAGGTGCATTTAGTGATTGAGTGTTTATTAATTTCAATGGCCCGAATGAATTCATATTTTGGCCAATTAAATTAATGAATGGGAATAGGGGATGTGACAATTTCTGCATCCCCTGGGTTTTGGCCCAAGGGGATTGTATGTTTGAGGAGTCTCACCTTTTGGGAGATTGCTATAAGGTGCTGTCCTAATGGATAGGAGGTAATTCAGCCTTGAGAAAGCACCTGTGGCTATCCCGAA
Source organism: Lithobates sylvaticus (assembly GCA_028564925.1). Lineage (NCBI taxonomy): Eukaryota > Metazoa > Chordata > Amphibia > Anura > Ranidae > Lithobates > Lithobates sylvaticus. The sequence continues at coordinate 384,906,975 of CM053027.1, read as the reverse complement.
CTTTAAGGATGTGATAAGTGTCTGAGCTGAACACTTGAAACTGGACAGCTGTCCTGTCTGAAGAGCAGTAGATTTGTAAGTTTAGCACTAGTCAGCATAGTTCTGTTTTAGCAGAACTTATCTAAGGCTGCATTCACATTCACGCCTGAAAACCAGCAGTTGCATGGCTCTGGATCCTCTGCCGCAGCATATGATACAGCCCTGAAAACCTTCACATGCCAGAGACCTCCCTGTTTACTGGACCACCTGCACCAATAATGATTACATGCTTTTCAATTCGTCAGATCTTGTAAGTGTTTTTAATCATTTTGGGGATATTAAATAGCTTTTAATTCTGCACTTAGAGGCGCCTCTATTTTCTGTTTTAATTTATAAAAGGGTATTACCTTATGCCTTTCATGTAAATATAATATTTCTTGCATTTTGTATATTATTATTATACTAAATTCTGTTGTATTTTAGGATCTGTTGCTATTAAAATGTTGTAAAAATGTATTCATAAAAAGTTTATAGCAGAAGTTACCGCTCCTTAAAATGTCTACATTCTACTTAAAGTGAAATTCAACCCATTAAAAGATTTCTCAAAAAAGGTAATTTTTGGGAACCGCACCATATGTGCACATGCACAGAAATTCCCCACACATGCACAGACATACTGATACTGGTAACTTGTTGTGAGGTTCTATGACTTCTGGGGTGATGCTGTTTCTTTAAGGAGAATGGGGCGACATTAGTGATAGTCCTGTTCTCAATTTATTCATTGCTATGTTTATGTCCTGGGTTTGGCATCTATATAGTCAGAAATTACACTTTGAAGAGGTTCCTTGGTGCGTCAGTAAAGCATTACATTTTGCAACTATAACTTGCACAGAACAAAAACTTTTGTTTTCGATATTAGAAACAGTTTAATAAAGTAGAACTATAGGCAAAACTTTTATTTTTTCATTTTGGATAGAGCAAGGGAGGGTTATAACCAGTCAGATTTTTTTTCACCATCTGTGTTCCATTGAGGAGATTTACCTTCACTTCCTGTCCCATAGCCAAAAAGGAAGTGAGAGGAAATCCCTATAAATTAAGGGAATTCCTTGAGGACACGCAGGTCATCAGAACTAGTGCCCTGATTGTAAGATTTCCGCTCTATTACTTTTCTGGGTACAACCCAAAATCTTTTACTTTCACTTTCAATGACAACAGTAAACAGGACAAATAGAGAGGGGTAATCTCCATAACAGGGGCACAGACAACAATAAAAACCTGACACGTGTTATAATCTACCTTTAAGCTATCCAAAACGAAAAAAAAAGCTTTGCCTTTAGTTATACCTTAAGATTTCCGTGCTGACCAGATAGATTAAGTGATGAGGTCTTTTTTAATGTAAATATTTATTTCAGGTGCAAAAACCTATGTGGAAGATATATTTGGGAATTGAACATTATTATTAGGTAAAGTATCAAATTAAATTAGAACAATTCAAGCATCATAAAAAATATGATATGAAATAAGCAAAAAAGTACAATTTGTACTTTCCCGCGGTAAAAAGTTATAAATGACACAGTCCCATCTACTTTTTTTTGTTATATACCGTATCTCACATTAGGACTGTTTTGGAGCTGTTTTTTTTACACTGGGCAAGGGTAATAAATAATAAAACTTATAAACATCATACTTAGAGCTCGCCATGTCAGGCAAAAGAGTAAAGTGAAGCTGACAAAAGCCCAGTTCCATTCATGGTTTTTTCCAACTGTGCTGACGCCCATGAAGATAAATATAAGAGTCTCGCTCACGCTGCTCAACATCTTCATAAAATATTTAATAGTTGTGCTTGAATTTTTGGAGATGTTTTCTTCCACATATTTCTTCATAGTCATTGCACAAGCTGTCATACTGGTGAACACACAAAGATAATTACTCCATATCCATATGGAAAATGCAAGGAACTTATCTCTAAATACTAGAATATTGATTTCTTAACCTATATATTTGTGGAACAAACTTGGCCAAGTTGCTATTTTTATGGAATAATATTAACATTTTCTTGTTGGGTTACATAGTTAAAAAGACATTTATCAGATGTTACTATGGAAGTATTCGATGAGCAAATGTAAAATCAAAGGGGCACATCACCATGGGTTCATGCAGAAGAAAAAGGGAAAGACTAAAACGTGCACGTTTAGTGTATGGAAAATAACAATCTATACTACAAAATTAAATACACATCAGTTATTATTAGTTAGGATTACATGACAAAGTTGTACTTAGGTAAATACCAAGAACAGCATCATGAAATAAAAAAGTTGTATGTAGTCAGTGCTAAAGTATAAAATAGCAGGTGAACATTTACCCGATGTTCTTGTTTATACAGTGCCTTGAAAAAGTATTCATACTCCTTGAAATTTTCCACATTTTGTGATTTTACAACCAAAAATGTAAATGTGTTTTATTGTGATTTTTTTGTGATAGACCAACACAAAGTGGCACATAATTGTGAAGTGGAAGGAAAATTATAAATGGTTTTCCAAATTCTTTACAAATAAATATGTGAAAAGTGTGGCATGCTTTTTGTGACGGACCTCGTACCCAAGATGTCCGCCGTAACTGCTTCCTCTGTCCGGTACCACACAATCCAAGACCCCCTTAGCTTAGCCAGTCACCAGACAACACCAATGTAGGCTACATCAGGAAAGAATCTTTATTTTACATGTCACACATATATACAGCCAGATGACAAGCCTAACCTAATTAGCATGAGCTAATTATCTCAATCAACACTGGGCTCCATCATTCAATTGCAGGGTTAATTAGCACATACAACAATAGGTGAAATATTCTTTAGAATTACACAAGGCAACAGACAGGCTGTCTGGAGTTGACGATATTAGCATCTGACAGTGTGTGGAATACACCTTACAAGCCAGACCAGCCTCACCCACACAACGGACAGGTGGCCCGAGTTCATGACATTGAATGGGACACAAGGCGCCAGATGCCAGTCCATTTCCAATGCCAAATGCATATACAGAGAGTGTATTTTGGGGGGCCCGTGATCAGCTGGCAGGAGGCTAGCATGTAGTCCTCTCAAAAAGCCCGTGTCCCGGCTAGGTCTGTCACATTTCTCCCCTTTCGGCAGGAGACTAACACAGGAGGAGACCCCAGATGGGTTGACTCCGAAGTTAGTCAGTGGTTCCAGTCCTCTAATGCTGGGATCCACACAGTATCCCAAACAAATTGTTCCAAACAGAGCACGACTCACCCAGCCAACTTCTGCCTCTCTCATAGAACATATCCGCCGCTGGGGAGAGGCCTGGACTGGCTCTTCTCCCTGGAGTCTTTTCAGCCGCTGGAGAGAAGACAGGGTGACTGGGCTCACTCCATCCTGCTGTTGGGGATCTGGGCCGACCGCCCAGCATCCCTGGGGTATACAGGTGGGGACTGCATTCCCATCCACCTTTACAGGGAATCTGTCCTGTTTTAGTTGCGGGCAGAGGCCAGCAGCGCTCTGTTCCGTTGCCAGCAGTTCAGGTGGGTGTAGGAGCTTCCCTACATCATCTCCTCCAGCTAACTGTTGGGGAGAGAGGCCGACTGCCCCAGCTCCCTGGAACTCCGCAGCTGTTGCTGGTGCTGGACAGAGGTGGGCAGCACTCTGCCCTGTTGCCAGCACTTCTGCTGGGGACTCCACATCCTCCGCTCTGGTTAACCGTTGGGGCAGGAGGCTGGCTTCCTCCACTCCCAAATTGTGTAGCTGCCATTGGGAAGGGGAGCCGGCTGCTTCCTTTTCCATTCCCTCATCTGGCTGCTGGGATGACATGTCTGTGGTATTGTCTCCCAGGTGCACGGATCTTTGCTGGGGAGGAAAGACCGCTTTCTCCCCCCTGGCCGACTGTTGAGGAGGGACAACAAACACCTCCTCTCCCTTCTCCCCCTGTATCTGCTGCTGGGAAGTGATCGCCACCTTCTCACCCTGAGCCTCCAAAACTGACACAGGTGTGGGGCAGAGGTCTTGGACCCTCTGTCCGGTGACCAGCGCTTCAGCTGGGGAAGTTCCTTGTAACTCCCCAGATACTGCTGTTGATGCTGGGCAGAAGTTAGCAGAGCTCTGCCCTGTTGTCAGCACTTCAGGTTTGGGGACGGCAATCTCCAGAGTTTCCACTGCCGATTCTCTTGCATGCTGCTGGACAGGCATATTCCTCCATCCAACCTCGTTTTGTGCAGTAACAGGTTTGTCAAGGTCAATCAGCACTTGCTGCATCCGCCATAAGACCTCCGCGTCCATAGCTGCGGGGGCAGGTGGGCAAAGCACTCTGTTACTATGCCACATCGCCGACTCTTCAGCCAGGATTTCTGAGCTGTCTGCTGGTATTTCCTCATAGTCCCAGGCAAAGGGAGCCCCACCCTGCTGCTGAGCAGTGTCTAGCAGCTGTATGTAGGCGATCTCAAGCTCCCATTCCTGAGCGGCCAGGAACTCCAAATCTTCCTGTGCCCAGAGCACTTCCGAGACGTTCAATCTTTGCTCTCTGTGCTCCATTATTTCCTCCAAACGCCACTCCAGATCACTCCCAAAGTCGGGGTCCTCGGACAGCCTCCAGTACAACAATCCCAGGCCATTATAATCAAAGCCTTCCGTGGGCCTGTCATCCGCTGTCCACGGGCACACTTGGGCTACATACCACCGGAGGGCTCTGTAGCTCTCGTCCAAACGCATTTCTGCCCGGATCAGCCTGCTTAACTCAGCTGTCCACTCCTGCTTCGGTTGTTCCCCCAATAACAGCATTCGTACTTCATACTGCGACCAGTACCTTACATGGATGGAGGGGAGAACTTTTCCCTGGTGTCGCTGCTCACAGGCTAGCGCTTCTTTCCAGAGTTGTAGGCGAACAGAATCATACCATCCCAGCAGGACCTGCACCGATACTGGTCCTCTGTGCTGTATCCGCATCTCTCGCAACCTCCTTCCGAATTCCTCTTCCATGACGTATCTGTACCTCTGCTATCCGGGCCTTGGATCCAGGTGATGGTTTGGATGTGTTCACGACAAGGAAGCACGATCCCACCGCTGCCAGCCAATTGTGACGGACCTCGTACCCAAGATGTCCGCCGTAACTGCTTCCTCTGTCCGGTACCACACAATCCAAGACCCCCTTAGCTTAGCCAGTCACCAGACAACACCAATGTAGGCTACATCAGGAAAGAATCTTTATTTTACATGTCACACATATATACAGCCAGATGACAAGCCTAACCTAATTAGCATGAGCTAATTATCTCAATCAACACTGGGCTCCATCATTCAATTGCAGGGTTAATTAGCACATACAACAATAGGTGAAATATTCTTTAGAATTACACAAGGCAACAGACAGGCTGTCTGGAGTTGACGATATTAGCATCTGACAGTGTGTGGAATACACCTTACAAGCCAGACCAGCCTCACCCACACAACGGACAGGTGGCCCGAGTTCATGACATTGAATGGGACACAAGGCGCCAGATGCCAGTCCATTTCCAATGCCAAATGCATATACAGAGAGTGTATTTTGGGGGGCCCGTGATCAGCTGGCAGGAGGCTAGCATGTAGTCCTCTCAAAAAGCCCGTGTCCCGGCTAGGTCTGTCACACTTTTGTATTCATCCAATATATTTTATATATTTTTATATATATATATATATATATATATATATATATATATATATATATATTGCAATTACAGCTGTAAGTCTTTTTGGGGATGTCTCTAACGGCTTTGCACATCTAGAGAGTGTCATTCTTCTTTGCAAAAAAACTTAAGCTCTGTCAGATTGGATGGAGAGTGCCTGTGAACAGCAATTTTCAAGTCTTGCTACAGAATCTCAATTGGTTTTTGATCTGGACTTTGACTGGGCCATTCTAACACATGAATATGCTTTGATCTAAACCATTCCATTGTAGCTCTGACTGTATGCTTAGGGTCGCTGTCCTGCTGGAAGGTGAACCTCCACCCCAGTCTCAAGTCTTTTGCAGACTGTAAACATGTTTCTTTTAAAATTGCCCGGTATTTGGCTCCATCCATCTTCCCAACAACTCTGACCAGCTTCCCTGTCCCTGCTGAAGAAAAGCATCACCACAACATGATGCTGCCACCACCATGTTTCACGGTGGAGATGGTGTGTTCAGGGTGATATGCAGTGTTAGTTTTCCTGCCACACAGCGTTTTGCATTTAGGCCAAAATGTTCAAATGAACAGAGCACCTTCTTCCACATGTTTGCTAAGTCCCCCACATGGCTTCTCACAAACTGCAAATGGGACTTCTTATGTTTTTTTTTCAACAATGGCTTGCCACTCTTCCATAAAGACCAGATTTGTGAAGTGCACGACTAATAGTTGTCCTATGGACAGATTCTCCCACCTGAGCTCTGGATCTTTGCAGCTCCTCCAAAGTTACCATGGGCCTCTTGGCTGCTTCTCTGATTATTGCTCTCCTTGCCCGGCCTGTCAGTTTAGGTGGACGGCCATGCCTTGGTAGGTTTGCAGTTGTGCCATATGCTTTCCATTTTCGGATGATGGATTGAACAGTACTCTGTGAGATGTTCAAAGCTTGACCTTTATGACCTATCCCTGCTTTAAACTTCTCCACAACTTTATCCCTGACCTGTCTGGTGTGTTCCTTGGCCTTCATGATGCTGTCTGTTCACTAAGGTTCTCTAACAAACCTCTAAGGGGTTCACAGAACAGCTGTATTTATACTGAGATTAAAGTGGATGTAAACCTTTTACATAGACCCAGTGAACTGAACAGCCTCAGATGATACACAAAGATGAAACAAATCTTCCTACATAAGTTTTACATGTATATCTGCTGTCTTCAGCTTTATAAACTGTTTAGAAAGTGCACATCCTGTTAGAATTTTCTCTTCCTGATTTACTTGTGGGTGTGGATTCTTGCCATACACTGTGAGACAGCTGATTGGAGTAAAGGCACACACCCCCTCCACATAGGCCGAGACTTGCAGAGCCGTGCTGTGAAAAGATCAGCTCTCTGCTAATTTATTTATAGCACCCACCCTGAAACTAAATTCAGCCGGATTTTATCACAGTTGTCAGAAAACTTGTCAGAAGTTATCATGCTGATAACAGAAGGATGGAGTAGGAGAAAACCATGTGACTTAGGGTTTTGAACAGATATAATATAAAAAACCACTGCAGATATATGTGCCCAGCTCAAATTGAATCACTGAACTCTCATGAACTCTATTTACTAATTAGTTGACTTCTGAAGGCAATTGTTCCACTAGATTTTTGTTAGGGGTATCAGAGTAAAGTAGACTGAATACAAATGCACATCGCACTTTTCAGATATTTGTAAAAAAGTTTTAAAACCATTTATTATTTTCTTTCCAGTTCGCAATTATGTGCCACTTTGTGTTGGTCTATCACATAAAATCCCAATAAAATACATTTAAGTTTTTGGTTGTAACATGACAAAATGTAGAAAATTTCAAGGTGTATGAATATCTTTTCAAGGCACTGTACCCATTTACATTGAATGCGGTTTGGAAATCGTACAACTTCATCTGAAAGCGCACAATTTTTAGGCTGCGCGTCAGTGCAACTTTAGGTACCGGGAGCCGGGGAAGACACGGATTGGGACCCAGAAAGGGACCGGAGGAGGACACAGAAGACACGAGGACACAGAGACCTGGGGAACACAGAAGGGGACCCGGAGGACACAGAGACCTGGGGAGCACAGAGGGGGACCTGGAGAAGGACACAGGGGACAATCAGGGATGGTCGGTGTGGCGGTGGGGGCAGTTACAAGCACCAATCTCCCTGACAGCCGCGGAGGGAGGGAGAGGACCTAAAGCTATACAGGGAGATCGGTGCTTGTAATTTCCCCCACCGCTGCACCGATCATCTGTGAGGCTGCCCAGGTATCGGGTCAAGCATCAGAACATTTGCATGAGTACTCATGCAAATTCTCAGTATCGGCACCAATACCGATATTGGTATCGGTATCGGTGCAACCCTAGTTAGTATATACTAAAAGTTCTATAATGTAACAGAACTAAGAACACCCTACATGGTACAATGCAAAATAAGGGAGCTCTAGGAGAGTCAGTTTGAGATATACCAAAAATCTTTCAAAATCAATTACTATTAGGCTCCATTCACATATATGGGAATCAAATGCATTTTGAACCATATCTGATTCACATAACGACAGCCTTCTCAATGCACCTGGTTCACACATGTGGGGGCGGTCGTGGTGCTGTTTTAAAAAGAGGCCTGTGCATTTTCTAGTCCAGTTCAGGTGCGATTTCAGGTAAAATGTACAAATTCTTCAACAGAGCAATATACGCTTTTTAGTAGTCAACTGCTGCACCCAGTCTAACTTTTCTTCCTTTTCTTCTCTTTTTCTTTTTTCTATATAGCTTGGTTTTCCCTGTTAGGGAGGTTCGCTCTCTTTTATTATTTTGATCACCAATGTCAATGTTAATGAAAGTAAGGGTAGCTTGCAAATTTTGTGTTGTCACCTGAACTGAAATCATGGATAAAGGGGAAATCTTCCATTGGGGATGCTTGTTCCTGTGACAAGAGAAGAGGATTTCCTTACAACAGAAAACTATCCTATCACTTCATGTTGAGTACATCGAACATAAAGTGACAGCAAGTATCTCAATGTAACAAGGATTGCACAAAAAAAAACCCTGATCCCTCTCCTACTCTATCCAAATAAAAAATAAAAAAGCTTTTGCTCTAAATGTTAATAACGAAACAGGATTTTGAGTTCCATCTTGAAATAGTGCGGTCCTTTACCCTACAGGGTCCCAGCATACTTACAGGCACAGGGAGAACATGCAAACTCCAGGTAGATGGAGTCATGGTCAGGACTTGAACCAGCGACCCTATTGCTGCTAGGTGAGAGTGCTAACCACTACACCACTGTGCCACCCATTAATAATATACCTATATTATTTCCTTATTATAGTATATAAAGTGTTGTTTGTGTTGTACATGGGAACTATGTGGACAGCAAAATAAAATAAAAGAAAAATCCAAATAGCAATTCGGAAAATTTAAAGAGACATTAACACAAACATGCACCAAGTGTAATGTGTGGAAAAGGTTCTATGTTTACTAAATTTGTTTCATAATGTTCCAAAAAAAGGAAAAAACATTTCTTTTAGTTTTTTTTTTTTTAGACAATAGGAAAAACATTGTTTAAATAGCAGTTTAAAAATTAGGCATTATACATATATAGTTTTTTTTTCTTTTCCTTATTTTGTTATATACTTTATTGTTGATTATTTAAAATGTATCAAATGCCAAAACAATACAAAAAATATATAGTGCACTGTCCTTTTAAACCTTTACAGTGACTTTTCGGACTTGTTTTGTTTCCCATTTTCTACACCAGAATAAAAAAAAATCCCTTAAAGCACAAAGAAAAACATCTAAGAGCAATTTAAAGGCACCTAAAACACATTAAATCCACCATAATTATGACTTCTAAATTGACTCCAATACATTTTGCCAATAGACCAAATTTTTTCCACAAATTCTGATTTTTTTTTAGCAATTTCAGGTTAGCAAACTTGTCCAGTCTCACTCTGTCAAGACAGATATTCTATTCAATATTTACTTAAATATGTGTAAATATGTGTATAGTAAACTGTACATTTTTTTTTAAGTGTGCTCGAGAAGTCATCCACTTGACTCTCTACACCTTTTCAGGCCTGGTTTCTTGAAAGTGCTTAACCAGTCCACTTTTATTGCTTATGCAAGGGCTAGGGGTTCTTTCCCAAATTTGTACTAGGCAGTTTACATGCAGCTCTTCACCATGCTGTCACTGTACTGTGGCTTAACCATCGGTTGCAATGTTACTCTACTATTGTGGCTAGGAACACATCACTGATGTATTATGAAATACTGTGATGTATTTTTCTGACTGCATATATGAGTGCTGATCATGCAATCTTTGCTACTTAATACATACTGTAATTGCAGTTGGTTATGCAGCCATACTGCACTCACCACATGCTTAAAATCACATATACTACAAAAATGTGGGTGAACTATTAGATCCTTTTTTCAGCCTTGTGCAGATACATATATATTTTTTTTCTAATAATATTTTATTGATTTTAATCAATACACAAATACGTGAACAGTAGATTATAGCATGCTATTTTGGTTGCTACAGAGAGAACATAACAATGTAGAGCAAGTTTTTAAGATATGCATATACATATATTGTCGTGTTTGTTGCCATGGGTTCTTGCATTTATTGGTTACATTGATTAAACATCTGTTCTACAATAAGAAAATGTAGCAGTTACCTAGTCCCCTTTGTAAAGAAAAATGTGAAAGCTAGTAAATCGAAAGCTTATAAAAAGGAAAATACCATAAAGATGAAGCAAACATTAGTGTATCTTTCTGCACCATCAAACATGTTGTTGAGACAAGGAATATATATAAAAGGAAATTAAACATATTTACAACATAATAAAACTGCTTAGTGGTACTTACGCCAAGATTCCAGAGAGGTAGAAGGCCTCTGCAGACAGGTATGACAGGTAGCTGAACATGAAAACAAGAAGGGGTTCAATAGAAGTTATGTTCTTGGTGAATCGTGTGATAAATGCAGTGAAGAACCCAAATATGATCCCGATAAACACACCGCCAATTCCAACCATAAAGAAACGCCCGATGCCTGCAAAAATGTCTACGGTTTCAATGCTTTCATAGGTGTGCATTTGTGTGAATGAAATAAAAATATTATACAGCACCTGTAAAGGAGACATAAATTATTGAATACAGTGCAATCAAAATAATTTTTTGGGGCAACTGGTTTGTAATGCAGATGAATATATAACTCCAGGAAAACAGCTAAATACAAATTTGAGTTACAGATCACCAAAAGATTTATATTTGTATTTCCGTTTCTTGCTGTTTGGCAAAACCAGCATGACAGTAAGTGAGGGGAAATCTCTGGATAGCAGTAAAATGCCCACAGAAGTTCTTATCATTCCCCACCCTCTCCAAAACAAGAAAGTTCAATTAAAAGTTTACATTTCTGGTGTCGACAGCATAGGATAAAACTTAACATGTAGATTTTAACCACTTGACCATCTGAAGATTTACAACCAGTTCACACTGGCATCAAAATCAAGCGTTTGAGGGGCACTAAAAACGCCCCTCAAACGCCTATGCAAATGATACAGGCATACCCCACTTTTAAGTACTTAAAAGTGGGGTATGCCTGTACAATGGACAGCACACAGAGCGGGGCGGGAAGCCGGCCACCATGTCCTTAGCAACTGATTAGTCATCAGCTGTCAGTGGGCTTCCCGCTGACAGCTGAATGTAAAAACAAGCATTGCCGGGAATAAAAAATATGCAGAACAGCTTGGGGTCCCCCCGCCCAATCCATACCAACCCCCTGCTGGCGGAAATGCCAAATCACATGTATATACACCCAGCTGCTGCCCTGTAGTAGTAAAACTGCTATAGGGTGGGCAGCAAGTGGTTAATAAGGAGTAGCGTTGTGATCTCAGCTGTGGATTACTGGTTGTGTGTAATTGTGAATGGTTGCCATATTCTTTACTTATTATGCTGCTTGAGTGAATAAAAAGTATAAAAAGCAAGAATTCAATGAATACATACTATATAATATGCATATCTGCTATACTGTCCGTCTATCAATTACATTTTGTATTATAAAGAAAAGCAAATGCCAAACATTTTTCTATTTGTGCCTGCACTGTCAAAGGAAGTATTTTACCAAAATCAATATTTCTTCCTACTTTGTTTGCAAATACCACTGTAAACAGAATGAACTATGCAAAGTAGCGCATTTTTAAACAGCAATGAAACCATGAAACAGGATGTGTATACTAAGTTCAAATATTATTTGCTACTAAGGTAAATCATATGTGGTGTGTTTGGTAATATAATATTTCTGTGTAATGGCCAATAAATAGGGGTTCAATTATGGAACTAATATACAGTATCTCACAAAAGTGAGTACACCCCTCACATTTTTGTAAATATTTTATTATATCTTTTCATGTGACAACACTGAAGAAATGACACTTTGCTACAATGTAAAGTAGTGAGTGTACAGCTTGTATAACAGTGTAAATTTGCTGTCCCCTCAAAATAACTCAACACACAGCCATTAATGTCTAAACCGCTGGCAACAAAAGTGAGTACACCCCTAAGTGAAAATGTCCAAATTGGGCCCAATTAGCCACCCCCCCAGTGTCATGTGGCTCATTAGTGTTACAAGGTCTCAGGTGTGAATGGGGAGCAGGTGCATTCAATTTGGTGTTATCGATCTCTCACTCTCTCATACTGGTCACTAAAAGTTCAACATGGCATCTCATGGCAAAGAACTCTCTGAGGATCTGAGACCAAGATAAACGTATTTGGTTCAGATGTTGTCAAACGTGTGGCAGCAACCAGGTGAGGAGTTCAAAGACAAGTGTGTCTTGCCTACATTGTAGCAAAGTCATTTCTTCAGTGTTGTCACATGAAACAATATAATAAAATAGTTACAAAAATGTGAGGGTGTACTTACATTTGTGAGATACTGTATATATATATATTTGTGAAACAGATTAAAGGATGATAATTACATTTATATTTATACTGACTTGTGAAGTAGGAAATCTAAAAATACAGAATGAAGCTCAGCGAGT